>JAAWXA010000004.1:429927-491322 GCA_038090715.1 Florisuga fusca | reverse complement strand
CCCCAAAAACAAAACAAAACAAAACAAAACAAAACAAACAAAAAAAACAAAAACAAAAACAAAAAAACAAAAAAACACCAAACAAAAAAACCCATTTTCAAATGATTCCACAAAGTTCAGTGACAAAGTATCTTCCTGTTTCAAATGTACTCCCCAAAAAGGTCTTTATAAGATTTGTTTATTTGTAGTTTGAGTAAATCCACAGAAGGGCAATCTTCAAAGAAAGTCATTGCAGTACGCTTCTAATTCTGTCCCAAAACCCACCTATGAAACAAAGAGTTTACAGCTGAATGAATTTAATTATATCCTAACATTAGGAAAAAATATGATGTCTCCAATATGTTTGTAAACTTTTTTCTAATTAAAAGTGTTGTAAAGCCAAGTTAAGTCTCCTGACTCAAATGAATTTCTTGAGAGATATTAGTGTAAATACAGTCAGAATCCGGCATAAGAGTTCAAAAACCCCTTTTAAGAAAATAGAAATTAACAGATCATTCTTATTATTAGTATTTTCCTAAAGGCTGGTAAGATCAGCTGAAGCTTAAGTCTTTCCTAAAAGCCGAAGGATAAGCTGATTAATGACTGGAGAATGCATCATGTACTTTCTAAGTTGTTCAGCCTCCTTATAGTTCATTTAAACTTAGTTTGTGTTTTGAAAGTCCTCTTAAGTGCATATTAGTGCTTAGTTCAACTAAAACACCTATGACCACCTAAAAAAATTTCTTCAGGCCATTTCCCAGAAAAAAAGCTGTACTTGGAGTAATAGTTATAAAACAATGTGAGTATAGAAAACTACTATGAATGGTGCATTTGAAGTTCCTAGAGCTTTTTGTCATCTTACAAAAAAAAATTTATGGTAGAAGTAGTTTTTTTCCTTGGTATTTGTATTATAATGACACAAGCTCTTGAAAGAAAAAAAATAATTTTTTTAAATAGAATAAAATATCATATAAATCAGAATGAGGCATTTATCAGCATGGGGATGATTGCTCTATAGAGACAAGCAAGCAGCACAGATGTGAGGCTGCCTTCAGGCTGATTATGCTGGTGAATTCAACTCATTCCAAAATCAACATTGCAGTTGTACAAGATAGACATACCCTGAGCTGGTTCATTTAACCAAGTTCCTATGGGCAAAATGGAAGCTAATGTTTTAAGTTAGAGTCTAAGAAGAAAGAGGAAATGGTGCAGTGATAAGGGCTGCGTGAGGTATATGCTGAGTCAAGGCAACTCAGCTTGAAGAGGAAAAGAGACTGACCACAAAGACAAAGCTGTGGGAAAAAATAAAAATAGGAGGCGAGTTCAGACAAGCAGACAGGGAGGAGCTTGTGTAGGGCCCCAGCAGGAAAGGGAGATGAGTGAACTTCATGTGCTGGGCAGTGGCAGCCACTGAAGAGTTTAGAAGGCAATGTAACATGGCCTGAATAATAGATCAGCATTAAAGTAGGAGTTTGGCACATAAAAGTAGGCCTGTGGCATTCATGTGTCTACATGAGGAAATCAAGCCCCTCATCTAAATAATTTAAGTGCTAAGGAAATATTAAATAGGGCACTCAGTATCACAGTATCTAGCCAACAAAGTTGAGCAGTTGAAATATTTCCTAAAACTTGCCCAGAAACTGGTGGAATTTAATATATGAATACTTACTATATTAGTTACTGCAGCTAATAGGCAAGCAGATATTTCTAACCTTCTGAAAACTCTATCACTGTAGCAGTCTCAGTTAATTGATATTAGGCAATATAGGATTATTTTTTCCAATAAATATCTCTTTATGCACACACAAATTCTGGCATTTTTGACACTTCGAGTCTGTATCACCGTTGTGCCTTTGCTTAAATAAGGATGCTTTCTCTGAAAATGAAAGTTTGGACATATGCTGTGCAAAGATGTTACTGGTAAATAACTTTCTCCAGAACTGCTTGCCTTACTTTCCAGACATTCCTGACTTAGTTATGACACATTTTGTTCTCTCTCTTTATATAGTTGTAAAACAGGGTATACATAATAGGTGCCAGTATGATCATCTTAAAGCAAGGGTAAACTAAATCTGTCAGCCTTCTAGTGCTGATTACTAATGGATGTCCATGAAAATTTGCTTTTAACAGCCAGTTTCAATAAAGTTTCCAGTTACGTGCTGCTTAAGCAGACTCTGACAGGAAGACTAAGTCTGGCACCATGTTCCTAACCCTGAGTAAGTGGCTCTTGTTCTAGGTAACATTCTAAATCTCAAGGTTATTGTAACATAAAGTAAATTTTAAAAAAAGCATCCAACTACATATCCTCAATCACAGGCTGACAGTAACAGAAACTGTGGGGCTCAATCAAATGGTTTCTGTACCAGAGGAATTATACCAAACTTGCTGACAGAACACCTTGCTGTGCCACAGTCACATCCCCATGTTGTGCACAGTTTGCAGAACCAACAATGAGTAATAGTAATCTTCAGTTTTAAAATCCACTTATTAAAGTGGATAGGTTATTTTCTCATAAAGCTACACTTTTTTTTTTTTAAAGTTTAATTTAGTTAGGTCTATTAAATGGTTCCAGAGAATGTGGTGTCATTTTTAGTTCTATTCCCCTATTGTTCTAACACAGACAGCACCTGTGCTTCTCCTTTTGAAAGCAAACATTTTTGAGATTAAAAAAGGGTAGGGGGATGAAGAAATAAATGAGTCTCTCTTTTGAAGTGTCCACAAAACAAAATGTGATAGATCCAAATGATGTTATGGTGAGCCACTACTTCCATACTGAGGATTCTGGAAGAGACCCCCCTGCATGCTAACTATTTGCTTTCATACTTCATCAATGTTGAAGCCTGTGTGAAACCAATGAGAGCTACCATAGACAAACAGGGCTCAGCTAATGTCATTGATATAAAACTACCCTAACAGCTCTTCTATCATGGTACACTGTATAATGTGCATCAGAGTTTGATGTTTCTGCATAATGGATCATACTTAAATGGGAGTGTAACTTGCAGACCACATCCTTCCCCAATTAAACAGCAACCCTATGGCAATGGCAGCATGGGGATTAAAGGTTAGAAGGAAGTCACACCGTATGTCTGGTATGTTCTTTGCAGATCATTGATTGCAAACTGGGAACAACTGTTCTAAATCTTGTATGACTGGCAAGAAATAAACATTTTCATCTTGCTGAGTTCTGACTATTCACTGGGGGGTTTTATATCTTTTCAGATCATCAAAGAAAGCCAAGGTCAGTAGCATATTGTACACTCAAGCAAGGAGATTAAATTTACCCTATATTGCAGTAAGGAGACCAGATTTCTTTCATTTCAAATGTACCTTAAATGACTTAGTACCTTAAAAAAATGGAACAAGTGAGTAATTGCCTTGGCTTTACAGAATACTGGTTCTGCAGAGATCAAAGACTGAGAGCTGATGATACAGTATACTTGTCTTAGGAGGTACTAATATATAACTTGAGTCCAAGGTTCTAAGAGAATTTACTGAACTGATAAAATGATAAATAAAATTCTTTAATTAATAACTAAGGTTATAATTTTTCCATTTTTTATTTTTCTCTTAATTTGAATTTGTAACTATATTGCTTGGTTGCCATTTGCAACTCACGACTGAAGCATCTGTGTTCTTTTCTTTAGAAATGTAAAATTTCATTTCAGATGTAAAAAGGAAATTAACTTGATTTTAGTTTCAACTCAGAAAAATCTGTAAAGACTTTCAGAGCTGTAGTCTTTCGATTTTTTTAAAGGAAACTTTTTTTCTTTTTAATTTTTGCAGCAAAAGTTCATCGAATGTTGACACATAGTGGAAATACAGGTTGAAAACAACAAAAATCCCATTAGACTAGGACCTAGAATCTCACTGTGCAGTTAGACTCCAAGGATATGTTGTATGCCAGTGTGAAAAGTGGATTTGGAAACCTTTTTGATATTCCTCCCTGCATTCAGCTGACTTAATGCTTACTTACCCCTGGCTGCTGGTATAAAGCACAAACCCACTCACACCGTAGTATTCATGACTGCCTAGGTGTGAGCACTTTGTAACTTCTGCTACCTTAGAGGAGTCGGTTTGGCCTAAAATGGAACATATAACACTTTCTGAAGAGCCAACCTCTTTGTGTTATTTTAAATTGGGCAACCAGCAATTTTAAGACTTCACATTCTGGTGGTTAAATATTGAAGTTTAAATTGTAGTATTTAAATGACTCTTCTAAAAGTGATACCTGGATTAAGTCAGAAAGGCATAGTTTTTCTCTTAGATTGGTTATATCTCTTTGAAAAGAGATAGGAGAGAGAGGAGGACTAAAAGGGTGGAACAGATTCACCTTTCATTGTTTCTCTGAAGAGTGGACTTCTTGACAAACTGTTCTTGAGGAGAGGCAGGGACAAGGAAGTCCAGGAATAATTATCATCTACTCTAAGTAGTAATGGAAGCAAGTAAGACAGAGCATTCCTAGAGCCATTTGGTGGAGGCTGGGGAATGCAGGTCAATGGAGTAAATGAGATGGTAGAGCCTATAATCACTACAGAATTTCTCCTGTAACAGTTAACCTTACAAAGTATTATACTTGCCCTCTCCTTCCCAGTTTAACACACCACTGTTCACAGCAGGTGATAATTATTGACCATCTTTTAAAAATAGTTTCGTCAAAAATAATTGTACAAGTAGTTGAGAGGAACCAAAAAACCAGGTTCAGTTCTCATGATTTGCTCATTCTTTCTGGCTAAAGAAAGTGAAACTAGCACTGTAAGTAGGTAAGTTAAGCTAAATGGCTTGAGCAATAATTAAACAGACTAATGAAAGTTTTGGCACATAAGTATGTGTAGAAAAAATACCCTAGTATGTTTTATTATAGTTGTCTCTGACTTCCTTTGGTTGCTTCCTGTCTTTTTCAAATTTCTCCTGTCTCCTTTAACAATAGGATTTAACCTTCAAAATTGCTGCCAAAATAGGCATTACAAATCCTATTTTTTTATCTGCTACAATGTATAGATAATGTGATTATAGTTGCTACTTCCCACAGATGTTTGCAAAATATCTAGATATCTAGCCCAGACAGCATATACTAGTACATCTTTTCTTATCCTTTTGGAAAGGGGAATATCACCTACTCAACAACCCACGCCATACTGACCTTACTAGGATGTTTTAGTTACCATGAGCAGTAGGTGGCAACCATGCTCCCTGCTCTTAGTAACAAGTGTCCTTAAAAACCTACCTCCTCTAGGTTTGCACCCTCTACCTATGGCTGCACCTATCTCAAAACTTGTCAGCAGTGTAAGCAAAATTGAGTGGTAGGGAACTTTCAAGGGAAGAACTTGAAAATTGGTCTGTGCTGGACAAGTAGACATCAGAGGTGGTTGTTGTCTCCTCCTTCTATTTCTGCCCTCCTTCTGCCTTCCCAGACTTGCCAATATTGGTGTAGCTAAAACTGACAGGTCTCTGCAGTACACTGTGCCATTACACCCCTCCTTCTGTTCTCTTACACTGGCCAGTGAGATGTAACCTCAGATGTAAGACAAGAAATGACCTGTGTCCCCAGCAGACTGGTTCCCCAGCAGATCCCAAAGGTTCCTAAAATTGGTCCACACATAGGTATGATGAGACTATGACTACTGAAAATATGGAAGAGGAGGTGATTCTCCACAGAAAAATACAAAATGATGTCACCAGAACTGCATTTTACAAGAGAATATGGATCTTTATCAATAAAAGGTATGAGGTTTTATTAATGACATAGATGATGAGGCTGAGTACATCTTCAGCAATTTTGCAGATGACATCAAGATGAGTGGTGCAGTTGATATGCCTGAAGAAAGGGATGACATTGAGGAGGACATTGGCAGACTTGAGGAGTGGGTCTGTGAAAACCTTATGAAATTCCACAAGGCCAAGCACAAGACTCTGCACCTGAATCAGGCAAATCCGCGATATCAGTGATGAACTGGTTGAGAGCAGCCCTGCATAGAAAGGACTCAGGGATACTTGTTGATTGAAAAATTGAACAGGTGCCAGAAATGTCTGCTTGCAGCCTAGAAAGCAAATCAAACCCTGGGCTGCATAAGAAGAATCATTGCCAGCAAATCAAGAGAAGTGATTCTGCTGCTCTCCACTGTTCTAATGAAACCATATCGGGCATACTTCATGGCCTGGGATCTTCAGTACAAAGCAGACCTGGATTTATAAGAGTGTGTCCACAGGATGTCCATGATCAAGGGACTAGAAAACTTCTTCTATGAAGATAGGTTGAGAGAGTTGGAATTGTTCCTGGAGAAGGTTCTGGGGAGACCTGATTGCATTCTTTCAATATATAAAAGCGCCTTACAATAAAGATGGAGAGGCACTTTCCACAAAGGCCTTCAGTGACAGAACAAAGAGCAATGGTCTTAAACTGAAATAGATTAAATTTAGTTTGGACATAAGGGAGAATTTTTTTTACCATGAGAGTTATGAGACATTGGAACAGGTTGCCCAGAGAAGTTAAGGGTGCCATGTGTTTGGAGGTGTTCAGGTCAGATTGGATGGGGATTTGAGCAACTCAATGTAGTAGGAGGTGTCCTGGCACATGGCAGGGAAGGCTGGAATTAGATGATTTTCAAATGCCCCTTCCAGCCAAAAACCAGAATGTTTTTTTCTGTGATTCTATGATCTTTTAGTAACTGGCAATCCAGTAAACCTCATACATAGAGATAATCTCAAAATTCATTGCCACAGTTGAGGCTTTATTTACCTGGTTCAGTACTGGCCAAAACTGCAATTGGTTTTAGACAGAGAAAACAAAATAATAATGTTGCTATAAAATAGAATATGTCAAGTGGGATTTATCAAGGAGTTTCACAGAAATAATCCAGCCACAGTTGTGGCTCTCTTGGTGTTTGAGAGAAAATCCTAAAATGGACCTTGAATCATAGCAGCCTATTGTTGTCAGTGTATATTACACTTTCCTGTATGTATTTTAATAAACCAGTTGTGCCCCAAACTTGTTGATGCTTTAAAGGAACTTAATGAATTTTGCATTTTTTCTGGGAATACTAGTAATTATGGAAACAGTAATTGAGTATCTAGAAGGGCAACCAGGCGTTCATTTGTTTTTCCTTGGAAATGTTTACAATTACGGTTTTATGCTGCACTTAGGTAAAAAATGACACTGTAATTGAGTTCAGAGACCAATGATACTGGATATATACTCTTAAAGTCTGAAAACGGAAATGAGCAAAGGAGTCAAGAAATTCCTATTTGATAAGTATGCAGGAATATCATCTCATTAGACAGAAAAAAACCAGATCTTATTTCATCTATCATGCACTCTCAGCCTTAGCCAGCTTTTTAGGTTTGTCATATGGTGCAATTAAACAAGTTCCATCTTTGCATTGCAGAAGTTACCCTAATGTGGTATAGAAATATGTAGGGATGTGGATGTGGCCTAAAGACCCTAAATCCACAAGGTTAGACCAGCAAGAGCACCATGTGCTGTGACTGGGGCTACACCTACTGACATCAGAGGAAACGCTGATGCAGCAGTAGCAGCATTTGCCTGTGGTCTAAAGTTTGTCCTCACTCCTTGTTACCAATTTGACACTGGCTAGAAGATCCCAATTCTAACCATCTTACAGTGAAGTAGGTCCAATATTATCTGAAGCATTTGATCTTTGAAGAAAAAGGCAGTAAATTCAGACAGTGATGTCATACCAAAATTTTGTCTTCTTTACACCAAGACAGGGATGCAGAAGCAGTTTTTCAGAGCATTTAACTAGTGGATAAGTATTTTTTGTGATCTAGTGCCCTGTTCTTCAGTTACTTTGTCACAATACACATTTTCGTCTTAAGAACAAGCACTAGAGCTGAGCTCCATAGAAAGATAAAATAGGGTTTAAATACAACAATATTTAGCTATATGAGGTAATTCCTTTCCATTTCCATATTCCATATAAAAACACACCATAAAAGATAATTCAGTTAAAAATGGTGGGTATTGGATAAATATAAAAAATGAAAACCATTTAGGATCTCAGATTTCACTATTTCTTTCTTGAGGGGGAGGGTTAGTATTAAACATAATATAACATATTGGGATCCCTGTTGCTATTTTATTTTCTCTGCATTAATACGGGATCTGACACAAAATACTTACATGGCAGCAGCAAAAATACAGACATTTGTCACTCTGTTCCAGTTAAAATGTTGTTAAATATGTTGCTTTTACTTAGGCTGCAATAACTACTGGAGACATCAATCATCTCAAGACTTTACTATATAGGCAAGTACACAAGCCATGCAGCTGAACTGGGATTCACTTGGCTTTATTTCCACTGCCTAGAAGATGGACAAGTGGTCTACACTAGTCATCCAGACTCCTTCTGCAGTGAGAACATGAAGAAAAAGAAAACTACAGTTAAATTAATTCTACCTGTGTGATAGATATGTTATGAAAGGGTTGAGTCACTCCTTGAAACTGTCTATTTATCTCTGTCATCTATGGGAAAAGCCAGAACAGAAGTCTAATTTTATAGTTAACTTTTAGATAGCTAAGTTATCAAAGATAAATAATTTGTTAAATTACAGTCTTTATTCTATTTTTTTATTAAAACAAATAGGTGGTAAAAATAGATGGTGAGAAAAGTGGAAACCAACAGGATCAGCAATCAAGCAAAATATTTACAGGCCTGAAGCTAAAGCATAAAATATATTATTAATATATGAGCGGCATTGTCTACTGAAGGCTTCTTTTTCTTCATTAAAATGCTTGAGTGGATTTCCTGCATCAGATGCAAAGTATCAAACTTCTTTGGCTAATCAAATATTTATCTTAATTTATCTACATTTTTTTTTTAATGTACTTCCCTTGTAACTTCTTGCCTTTGCACAGAAGTTCCTGGTATGTGTGGATGGCCTGTCCTTCCCTCTTTGGATTTTTGGTGAAATTTGCTTGGACATTTGCAGCGCAGGTTTGGTGGGCTGGCACAGTTGCTGGCACAGAACTTCTGAAATGGCTCCTCATGGTCCACATGCTCCTGAATTACTGGGATAGTCAGAAGATTCCTGTCAAACTCCCATAGGCCCAGGCTGCTTTTCAACAGCCCCAAGCATTGATGGCTTCCTGGATCTGAAATATGGGAAAATCAGCCCTATAGCCTCAATGAAAAACTTGAAGACTTAAATTATTTTGTTTCTCACTCCAGGCATCTCATGTGCATTGCCTTAACAGAAGAACTCTGAAGGGGTTTAAAATTTGGGGGTTGAATCTTATCGTGATCCTATTAGAAGGGCTAACCTTATGCTTAATTTCTAGTCCAGATCCATATGTAAAGGGAAAAAAAAAATCATTTTCACCACCCCAGTGTGCCACCATACAACATTTTATTTTGGAAAACAGAAAGGAAATCAAATACAGGTAAAAGAAAGAAAAGAAGTTCAACATGAAATGCTTTCTTGGTATGAAGTGCTGTCTATGACTCTATTTATCTTTAAACCTGACAAGAATTTCAGTTACATTTAAGTCAGCTCAAAGCACATGGTTTAGATTTTTTTTTTTCTCAGTAAGAGTAACACATGTTAAGGAAAAGAAAAAAGTTTATCCTTGGAATGACCTCAGCTCTCAATGTTCTAGATTTGATCATATTTGATCACAAATAGATGGTCTGATAGTAAGATCCTATCCTTTACTCCAGGTCCTTCTCCCATTTGGCATAATGTGTTCATAACTGACTCTTTTCTAATGCCATTCACATAGAAGACAAATTCACAGGCTGCTGCTAGCCTCAGTTGCAGGACAGATAGAGCAGTCAAGATAACAGAAGGTGAAAAAATGAAAAAAACCATAGGGGAAACAAGGCAAACAAAAAAATGATTGTTTAACTCAAGAGGAAGCCGTAGAGCTATGGTAGTCTTCATCTCCTGTTTGTAACATTTTCAGGTGTCACATCACCTAGTCACATTTTCTGTATCTGCAGCTATCTAAGAAATTAGTGTAACTGGAATATCCATCTGTCAAGCTATCAATATACAAGTGTATATGATGTAAGAGAAGAATAGTATTTTAGAAGAGGTTTTATGCTGAACACTTTTCCTCCCTTTTCAGCAGAAACCAGTTGCCAAGATAAATGTACTGTCCCAAAAGGGCTGTTTCAAAATTGGTGTTTATACCATCATCCAGTGGTTTTGTGATGATATTAAATGTCCACTGAGTACAAGGTCAAGTCTACAAAATGAATTGACTTGGGACCTACTTTGGATTTCAAATTGTTCCACCAAGGACAGACAAAAAGCAAGGTAGCTTATCACATGTTCCCTTTTAACTTCAAAATTATACCTCTGGACTTTCTGGCCTTTCCATACCAATAATATTGGAAATACACTAGGAAGGAAAAAAAAAAGACTGTAACAGTCTATTCCTTTCTACATTTCATAGTATCTTCCTCTGACCAACTCATCTCCAATGCTGTGATAGTAACAAAGGAATGAAGTCCTGAGAGGAAGTCCTGAGAGGATGCAGAGCCCAGCCCATTTTAACACATTTTATTTTATCTATCTTTTCCCCAAATGATCAGTTGCCAGATTGCCTCAGTCCTTTAATATCTTTCTGTAGAACCTAAATAAAACTTACGCATACTCTCTGTCTTGATCAAAGCTTTGGAGAAACTGGCCACAGATTTAAGGAGGGCTTTTGCAGGAACATACTGTACCAGATCCCCCAGATATTGTGAAACTAATGAGAGGCTTAAGTTTCAGGCTTTTTAGATGACTGCTCCTTAGCCAGAAACAATGTTGTATTTAAGCCTTTTCCTCTAGGCAGTCAGGGAATACAGGAATTGTCATTTATGCTGACAAATGGCATGCTCTGGGTCTATTACCACATGCAAAGATGGATAAAGGATGAGTAATCTGTTGCCAAAGCCTTTGTGTTGTTAGAGTATTGAGTATAATAATAGAATATGCCACTGTTTGGCCTACATTTAGGATAATTGACTCAGATACCCAAATAAAACCTGTTCAAAAGAACATAAATCTAAAAGAAAGTTACATTAGTTAACTGTATTCTTTGTTTTCGTAGTTATTCTTTTTGTGATATTGCACATCTTCCCATCTCTCCCTAGAGATATATGTAGTGACTACATTCCAAAACTGTTGGAAAGCTTTGTGCTAACATTTAAGTTTAATTTAAGAAAATAACGGTGAAAAGCATGTTGCTCTGTCCTGGGATTAGAGATTCTTTCAACACATCTACATGGAAGTACCCATTGAAAAGGAGGAACTGTGAACAGTACAGAAGGTTTGTCCTAGCAGATGAAACAGTGGGTTTGAGTAGACCAGATCCTGTTGTCTACTTTTTATCTGTTTGGGGAACAGGTTGATAACACTGATCATGTTCATGTTCCTATAAATAGTGTCTTGAGATATTTTCATCTCTGTCACTTTTTGAGAATAATGCCTTCCTGAGCTACTGTTCAGATAATATGTTCACATTCACATCTATGATATGGGCACCAGAAGTTATTCTTTAAACCTGAAAATTATTTTTCCAGTTAGGCAATACAAGCTAAAATGCTGTATAGTAAAATCCAAAAGGATGCATCCCTTCTGCATGAACCAGCTTTTTTTCATCCTCATACCACCCTCAGTCTCCTAGGGAAAATCTGTCCTCAGAGGTTCCTTGTGCATTGAAACAGTTTCTTTTTTATTTGCATTTCCTTTTATTACCAGTCAACCTATGCAGATGCAGAAATGTGTCAAATTATATCTAATAGAGACAGGGGTATATGGGCTGAACAACAGGAAAAACTGAATATAATGACACAGTAAATGACTTCTGTTAAGGAGGAGATGTATTCCATTTTTTAGAAAAAAATATTTTAACATACTGCTTCAACTGAGATTATAGTGAGAAAACACTAGACAAGGCAGAATTAGGTAAAAGAAAGTGAAGTAGAAATTGCTGACTGCATGATTATGTTGAACTTAACAGTGATGAATACTTAAACAGTTTTCTTGTGCTATTTGGATAAAATCTGAAGAGGCAAATCTAGTAATTTTATAATGGTGTGAAAATACAGAATAGTTACCCAGTCCTGCCACACCTGATGTAATCCTGCCACACAATCTGTAATGAGCACAGATTACAGTCTTTTCACAAAGGCATCATTCATGTCATCATAATTTTTGTGTTGTCACTCAGTGTATTTAAGTCTCACAGTTTTCATTTTTATGGATGGCCTTGCGGTCTGCAATCAGGTAACTCACTTCAGCTGAGATTTAAAGTGAAGGCTTGTTCTAATGTAGGCAACAGGAAAGATTTCTAGGAGAAAACATTACTGCTGTTTAACTGGTGACAGCATTTGGTTGCTTCATCCAGTGGTGGGAACGACTGTCTCAGATAGAAACAATACAGCTGGGAGAGCCAACCCTTAGCCTCCAG
The DNA here is from genome assembly GCA_038090715.1 of Florisuga fusca. NCBI lineage: Eukaryota > Metazoa > Chordata > Aves > Apodiformes > Trochilidae > Florisuga > Florisuga fusca. The sequence goes on along the minus strand of JAAWXA010000004.1, from coordinate 478,922 downwards.
CCCAGGCTGCCTGCACACAGACACTGTACTTGTCAGTTAATATAATACATGCTAAAGAAGCCTGGGATTTCATGACTTTCTGCTCAAAAGAGCCTGGGGCAGACTCACTTGAGACTGCATGGCTTGTGCAGAACAGATCAGACAGTTTAGCCAAAGGCAAGCATTAATATACTGGTTATACAACTGCAAGGTATAGGCTTAGCAACGTTCTGCTATCCCCTTAATGTAAAACCATCTTATATTGTTTAATATTAGTTGTATTTACCATAGTATTTCAAAGCTGATACAGTATAGCACCAAACCAGAGTACTCTGTTCAGTAGTAGCACCTTACAACAAATTTGCTTTCACAAATAAGCAACTGAACATAGTGTAAAAGGAAGGAAACTGAGAACACATATTATCAGTGCAGATTATCTGGGAGTAATCTACTACACAGAGAGTAAAGCTTTCTGTGCCCACATTTAGGCCTTGAGCATCTGGTCTTGGCCATATTTGGTCTACTGCCGATGAATGGAGAAATCTGTCATCTGTGGATACCCTAACAGAGCTAATATCTTCCAAATAAATGTCTGAGGGAAATAAACGACTAAAGCAAAGCACTGTCCATTGCACTGCTCCAAAAATAGGTGTACATTAAAATAGAGTCAAGTGTTATACAAAGTACCCTGGCAACAAGAACTAATATTACAGTGAGTTGTAAGTCCGAGGAATGCAAAAGGAGTTGGGCAAATGAACTGAACAGCGAAGTTATAAACACAAGCTGCTGCTGCTGCTGCTGCAGAGAAGGGCAACAGCCATACTGAAACATGGGAAGGAAACCTTGGCGTACCACAAATCTGATGCACTACCTTCAGGCAAAATATCACAGAGGAAATTAAAGCTTGGAAAGTTTTAGAAAAAGAAGATGGTGAACTGCACTAAAAGAGGAACCACAGAAAGAGTTGGAAGTTTCCAAACAGAACAGAAATGTGACAGCAGGTAAAGATTTTCTGGTCTCAGCAGAAGGAAGAAAAAGGTTTCAGGATTTTAATCTCTGCTTTTGTTCTTGTCAGATACTCACCAACCACTGCAGTATAACATTTCACTTCTAGAGATCTGATGGAAATATTCAGATGATTAATGATTCTGTACATCAAGTATTTCAGATATTTCTTAAGAAAATTATTCTTATTACATGTAAAACAGTTTCAAAGTGGTTCAGTCACAGTATGCTTCTGTGTGGGTGCTGATACTGGATTCAAGACCCTTGATAGGTTTTCCTTTGGAGAGAAGCTCAGCTACACTGACTTATTTCATAAGACCTGCTTTGTGGTGATACATGGCCTTCCTCCTGGAGATATCACTTTGGGTACATTGAGCCCAGGAACACCTGTTTACATCAACACATTTTAAATCCATGCAGAGCTAACAGCCTTTTTTGACTGCTAGATTTACATACCTGAGCTTCTGGGAACCAGGTAGGTACAGTCCTCCCTGATAAACATGGGTTAAATGAGCTATTAGGAAAGGCTAAATTAAAACTCAGCTTTCTGATGTCATCATCCCTATGAAGATCCCTGCAAACGGTGTTGCTATAGACCCGGACATAAATTGAATTACAGATTGATCTTTACAAAAGCATTAGTCTTTCCTCTTGTCTAATTTTCTGTAGTTTTATTATTTACAGGTAGCAATAAAGAAAACAAATGGAAATCTAGCACAATTGTAAGATAAAAGGAGCCACTCAGTTTGTGTCTCCATTTGGAAAAATCAGGAAGAGAAAATAATTTTTGAATGACAAGAATTTCCAAATATCTACATATCTTGCATTTTTATAAAAATACACAGATCAAACAATTTTTCACAAATGAGAGAATTTGGGATGAGCTTTCCTAATTTCCTACTAATTACATACAATTCATTAGTGGAAGTATAAAAGAATCCAAATATTGTGTTACACGCATATACTTTTGTTCCTATGAAGCACAAAAAAAGAATTTAGTCAATCGTCAAACTCAAATGCCAGTTTCACTAGATTCTGGAAGTTAAATAACTGCTCTGCATGAGCATAGTGAATGTAATGAAAGTAGTCTGGATATTACTACAAATGTGTAGCTAGAAGTTTCCCTCAAAAATTATTTATCCTGTTCACCTTCATTTCAATGTTTTTTTCTCACTGTAAATATCTAAGACCTATCCATCATTCTTCAGCATTTGTAGTGAAGCAGATTAATTTTCAAGAAAAGTGTGATCCTTTTCTTCTCAATTTTCCACTAAGCTTTTCATCATAACATAAACAATGTGAATGCAAAAATTAAAGCTTATCTCAATTATGTATACTAATTTTCTTCATACAGAAGGCCAGTTTACCTCCTTCTGAAAATAAACGCTTTGAATTACTTTGCACTGAAGTCATACAGCCATACCTTGCCTTTACAAAGATAAAACCAGAAAATAGATAACAATTGACACATTCATTGTGATACAGTGCTGAATGTGAAATTTCCATGACCCAGATGTCCTTAATATTTAACACACTCTTGCATTTGAAATCTAAGGGATTTCCAAGAATAGCAGGTTAGGGTTTTTACAGAAACAGAATCACAGAATTGTCATGGCTGGAAAAGACCTCTAAAATCACCACATCCAATTGACAACACGGGAAAAAAAACCAAACTATCATCCCACTAGATCATGGCCTGAAGTGCCTCATCTACACAACTTTTAATACCTTCAGGGACTGCAACTCCACAGCCTCCCTGGGCAGCCCATTGCTGTGCATGACTATTCTATCAGTAAAGACATTCTTCCTAATATCTACTCTAAAACTCCCCTGGAGCAGCTTCAGACCATTTCCTCTTGTCCTGTCATTATTTATTGAGGCAAAGAGGCCACCACCCACCTTACTTTAACCTCCTTTCAGGTAGCTGCAAAGAGCAATAAGGTCTCCACTCTGCCTCCTCTTCTCCAAACTAAACATTCCCAGTTCCCTCAGCCTCTCCTCGTAGGGCTTGTTCTCCAGACCCTTCACCAGCTTGGTTGCCCTTCTCTGAACTTGCTTTGGCACCTCAATGTCTTGCAGTGAGTGGCCCAGAACTGAACACAATACTCAAGGTGCAGCCTCACCAGTGCCAAGTATAGGGGCCCGGTCACTTCCCTTCTACTGGCCATACTATTGCTGATACAGGCCAGGATGCTGTTGGCCTTCTTTTACCACCACTGCAAATAAATACTCATTAGCAAATGTTTCATTGCCTATTTCCTAATTTAAAATAGTGTCTGCCTCATATCAAAAATATTGCCAATTTCTCTGAGGAAATCTGAGTGTCCCTTACCTAGGAGAAGGTTGTTATTCATAGATACTGAATTAGTTGCAAAATCTTAATTCTATTTATTCTGTCCACATAGAACAGCACCAACTGATTTTGTGAAGAATCTTGTTTGAATCTATATAGACTGCAAATGTGAACTCTATAGAACTAACGACTGTAAACGCAGAAAAAGGGCTTCATCATCAAACTTGCATGACATTGCCATATGGTATTTCAGAGTAATTTAGTATTGACATAGGAGGTCACATTAGTCTGGACAAAAACCAAACCAAACCAAACCAAACCAAAAAAATCCCAACAAAACCAACTGATTTTTTTTACAATAATTAAAAATATTTAGTGATGAAGCAGCTTTATCACTTGAACCTTTCTTCAATTGATCACAGTGGTGATGAAAGCTACATGTGTTATTTCTAATACGTCTTTGCCTAGTGATAACCCATAGTCAAGGCTGTAGCTTTACATAATAAATTTAAAATTTTTGTTACTGAAATAATGATTGAATCTTAACATTCTTTGTTATGTACCAACTAAATTGAGCTTGGATTACCACATCTGGAATGTGCTCTTGGTTGCTAAATATTTTGTGTAGACGTTCTTGGAAACTTCTGATTTATTTACACTCTCTAGCACTGAAAGTACAAGACCTCATGCATTTTTCTAGTAAAATCTTCCTAAAATGAAATGCCAGCATCAAATCTTTGGGTCTTTTATTCTTTGGAACATTTTTCAGGGACCCCACCTACATACATCTAACCAATCATTTTGGATATGATATTATGTGCTTTCTCCTCAGAAATTCTGAAATGTTTGCTTTCATATATGCAAACTGAATGCAATTCCAATTTCAGGGAAGCGGTTCCATTGATTGTGGAGAAGTCATACAGAAGTTGTGGTGATATTTTATACTTTTTGTCATCATTTGAACTTAAGGAACTAAAGAAGGAGGGCTTTCTGACTCTGAGAGGGGAGAAACACAAAGGGAAGGATCTATTCCCTCCCATTTCCTGCCCATACTCTATATTGGGAACGCCAGTAGCTCCTCCTCTTTTCTTTCCACTTGTTCCTGACTGCTCTCCTGTTCCCCTGCCCTCCTTTACCACCAGCTCACCACATACTCATCAGAGATCATGTCTATCAGTATATATATATATTTGGGTATATAAATATTTGTATTCTTTACTACTTTATCACTTATGTCATTACTTTTCCCCTGCGTTAGCAAATCTATCCAGTTGTTTTCATTTTCCAAATTAAAGTCTCCAGTCTTTATTCCCCTTTTATCTTCGTTCATTACGCGAATCGACTAGAAAAAAGAATAATTTAAATGAGACATACATACAAACAGAAATTGGGAGGTGAATTCTAGATATGAATATATAAATTATTTGTAAGGCAAAATGGTTAACTTCTTTTCCATTTTGTCTTCCATCTTATATTCTGAAAAGGGAAAATTAGAACTGTTTTTACTAAGATCATGGTGTCTAGGAGGATTAACAGAAATTTCCTAAGGTCATTTCTGTAGCTCACCAAAGTATTATTAACATTTAATTAATAATAGTCTCAGTGAAAACAGATTAAGACAGCCGCATCAAGTTTCTAGCCATCACTTCTTACGTTGCTTCTGGCTCCTTTGGGATGCCTTGTAATGTTATCACATTTAACTGAGGCAGTTTAATATTTCCCATAGAGAATACAAACTAATTTGCATTATTATCACCAAATAAAACCTTATTTCAGTGACATTTAACATAATTAAAGTCTATGAAAATGGCATGCAGATTATAGTCTGTGAGTAATAAAGGATTAAATGCTAGAGTGACAGTTCTGACTGAACATATATATATTTTTTTGCAAGTTTCTAAGTGACCCTTTTTTAATATTTGTGCTGGTTAAATATTTTAGGGTAATGTTTGCTTTGGGTGTAGATGTGAAGGTGTGGGCAGCAGGGGAGCTGCTTTGTGTGATGAGCCTAGGGCTGCCCTGTGCCAGACACATCTGGATCCAGCCTCTGAGAAAACATATTTAAGAAAGAAAAAAGTACCACATAGGCTGTGGTACCTCTGAGAAAACATATTTAAGAAAGAAAAAAGTACCACATAGGCTGTGAGGACTGAGGAAAAAAATGTGTGAGAAGCAATCATGCAAACACCAAGGTCTGAGAAGAAGCAAGAGCGGAGCTCATAGTGGAGAAGGTTTATCCAAAAGGCCTGCAGCCTGTGGAGGACCTGTGTTGGTGCAAAAAACCCACCGTGATGGTGTGAGGAGGAAGGAGCTACAGAAAGGAGCTGTTATGAACTAACTGCAGGTCCCAGTTCTGATCAGTTCTGTTTCCTGCACTGCTCAAAGGGGCAAGCTGGGCAAAGGAGTCAAAAATGAAGCCCAAAAAGAGGGTGGCAGAAGGTGTTCCCTGTTTAGTTGGAAAAGACTTCTAAGATCTTCAAATTCAACTGTTAACCCAGCACTGACAAGTCCACCACTAAACCATGTCTCTCAGCACCATATTTACATGTCTTTTAAATAGCTTGAAGGATGGTGATTTAACTGCTTCTCTGGGCAGCATGTTCCAATACTTGACAACCATTTTGCTGAAGAAATTTTTGTTAATATCCAAAATAAACCTCCCCGGCACAATCTGACACCATTTACTCTTGTTCTACTGCTTGCTGGGGGAAGAGACCAACACCCGCCTCTCTACATCCTCCTTTCAGGTAGTTGTAGAGAGCAAGAAGGTCTCCCCTCAGCCTCCTCTCCAGACTAAACATCCCCAGTTTCCTCACCACTACTCATAAGACTTGTGCTTCCTAATCTATTTTTAATTGGCAATAAATTAAATTTATTTTCTCCAAGCGGATTCTGTCATGCCCATGATGATAATAGGTAAGTGATCTGTGTCTTATCTTGACACACAACCTTCTCCATCTTATATTCTCCCTCTGTCCTGCTGAGTACAGTGAGTGACAGAGTGGCTGGGTTGGTTCCTGGCAGCCAGCCAAGATCAACCCACCACACTGATGTATGCTAATTTTCAGGTACAAAGGTTTTGATTAGTAGGGCCCAAGCTAAAATTGCTAAAGAACATTTCAATGTGAATATCCCATTGAAATAAATTCTCAAAATATGCACGGAAATCAGAAGGCAGAAAGAAAGCGGGGAAGAAGACACTAATTAATTTCACAGTCTGGCTTACAGATGAGGAAATGAAGTTCTGGGGCTTTTGTTTTCCCCTTTTCTTTTGGAAGGTATAGTTTTTTCAGAATTTAACTGCTGAAACCAAAGTCTCAGAAGTGCACCATTTATTGCAATTAAATAGAAACAGAAGTAATATGTACAAACTGGCTGTTTCTAGACATTACTGCCTATGCATTGCACTATTCACACACATATCAATACAACATTAAATTTAAAAGCCCATGAAAATGCATGCCTATAAGACTGGGAACGATTTCTTATTTTGTATGTAAAACACATGGATGCATGGCTTGTTACTGCTTCATGAATTTTCAGAATTTATATGACGTTACAAAATTTCTCTGCATGCAACCACAGTACAAACTGACAGTTTGTAAAAGGTCACACTGATAAGCTATAAACAATAGAGTGTAAATAACAATTCAGACAAATTAAGTTTGTTGAGTCAAAAATATATTACATAGTACCTTAACTAATTTGCTTAGTTTTTCAGATATATTTTATAGATGTTTCAGCAACTGTGAAAAATTACCTAAATAGAAGGAAAAAAATATGGTTTACCAGAAGATATATCAGATGTAGCTGTGATGCTCTCCTAAAAAGAAAATCTTTGAAACACAATTTACTAAGTAGTATTGCTGGTATGGTTCTTAGTTTTGGTTATAATGGCCTAGAAGATTTACAACTGTTTGGATAACTGCAGTTCAAGTGCATGGGAATTTAGAAACAAAATCATCTAAACAGGTATCTACATGCTTTCGTGAAATTAAGTTGCAAATTTGCTGAATGAGACTGCACAAATCAGAGGTCTTCGGAGATATGAATATTACAAACTTAAAAACGGAGGGAGTGCTTTGACAACAGTATACCATATGCTTCTCATCATGCAGGTTTTTGATAAAGAATAAGAATATTTTTCAGCAAAAGCCAATATGTCTGATATATCCTTCGATACATTTGGTGCTGTTCTGATGACAGCACTAAAGAAAAGTCTGTTGTCAAGTGATACACAGGGTAGGCAGCAGCTCAGAGGTTAGTGACAAGAGGTTGGAAACAGGCAATTTCACCCACCCTGTACATGTGAGTTATACTAGCTTAAAAATTATCTTATATTTGATAGCCATTTTGATTTGGAACTTATTTGGTAGGGAGGAAGTTATGCTAAAAAGTAAATATTTGTAATCTCTGAGAAAGTTTTACCTTCAAGGAGGAGTACTAATACAGCTATAAGAGGACTATAGCTACAAAAGAGCTACAGATACTTGCATTTTAGAAAGTAAACACAAAAAAAATATACCTGGCCCAAATCCAATGTGTGACAGATGTGATATGCAGAAGGAATATCCAGAGTGGGATTAAACACAACATCAGTTGTGCATTGATTAAAGTGTATTGATTGCTCAGTCTTGAAATGAATTAGTAAAATTTAGGCCCTTTCAAAATCAGCATATGAAGATAAACTACAATGCACATATTTTAGACCAACACTGAATGTGTTTCAGGCAACAGGACCGGGAGCAGTTTTCTAAATACTCTTCTAATAAAGCACTTTCTTGAGAGTGGAAGAATTGCCAGTTGGGAAGTCCCAGAAAAGACCAGGTAGCTTTTGTTTATATACAGCAGGTGTACTTTGTACACTGACCAGTCTGGGCACTCAAGGGACTCTACTGTCCTTTAGGTGCTGCAAAGTACAGCTAGCAATTTACCATCACCAAGTCTGCTTGTACATGTGTTTCAGTGGCTCGTACTTGCTAAGGCTTGCCTAGCCTCAAGACCTGACCATGGTGAAGTTCTTAACTAGTGTTTATGAGTGGTAGCAAGCCTAACACTGGTATTGGTTATCAAACAGTAAAATATGGTGTCTGACTCATGCAGTGACTGAAATACAAAGATTAAAACTCTTTGCTTCCCCAGGCAAGTACTTTTTTATTCCTATTTACACTGTGCCAAACATTCTTCTAGGGGTTAGTGACTTCTTTCACATTTTTATCGTGCCCTTCTTAACTGGCTATTATCCATACATTAAGGATACAGTCAAATGTCAACAATTCTTATCACCATACATTCAGTTCATGCACTAGCCATGGAGCAGCATGTAACAAATTCTTGTATTTCCTTGTATACACGGAAATACGCATTGTGCAACATCCTTTTGAAGGGTGATATGAATCTGTTCACAAATATTGCATGTCATTGGACACTCACCTGGGAGCACTTTATCACATATACAAAGAAAATAATTTTTCCAAACAACACATACTTCACTCAACTAGCTTTCATTTAATGATATTATTTATTTTAACCAAACCCTTAAGCCCAATATGGCTTTCTGCTTTCAATATACCAGTTCTCCTGATGCCCTGGATTTTTTTTCACTTTCTTATAATCAAATTCTATGATGACTGGCAATAGTCCAAAATAGCACATAAGTCCTTAGTAGAAGCTTATTTTTTACAAAGTAGACATAAGGAGACATACAGACATAAAGAGACCATAAATGGTTTGGGGCTATAAAGTACATTTGTTATCTGTTGCCCAGCATGATTGATACACCATACTTAATGAAATAGAAGTCTGCCTTAAAAGAAGATAAAGCACAACTTTAACCTCGTTCAATAGGAAGTAAAAATGCCTGTAGCTCAGCAAGGTATTATTTGTTCACAACCAGAGATTAGTATTTCAGTCTTCTGAAATAAACTCACATTCATGCATATTCCTTACAGATAAATAATTCACTTTATCTTAAAGACTGCACATTGCAATAGGTATTTTAATCTATGGAGTGCTGTGGTGCCTCCGTAGTTACAGGTCTTAAACAGTGTTCTCTATTACCTTTTTAACTTATTTGTCTTCTGCTGAAAAAGTAACTAGTATAACTCTGCTTTACCACTGTGGAAAGTGCTTTCTGCACTTTCACCCTTATCTACTGTTACTCTCTTTCATGTGCTATTTTACATCTTCATTCACACATCTTTTTACATTCAGTTCAACTAAACACACAAAAGATTGCTTTTATGTTTTTAAACTCACTATCTTACTTGAAGAGAAGCTTAACCTCCTTCCAAAACAATGGGAAACAGTAGCCACCTTCAAAGCAAACACTTTAAGGAATTCACATTACAAAATATAATTAATTAGCCCTTGATGAATAATGAATTTCAGTTACAAAGATTAATTACGAGAAAAGATGATGGAATCTTTCAAAATCAAACAAACCAGGAAACACAAGCATTCATAATTTTAAAGTATTCTTTTATTCATAGGATATTCAAAATCTATTTTATTCCTTATTCCAATCACTCATGGAAAAATCATGGCGCTTAACTTGTCCACAAGTCTATGTTTTTGTAATGAAATCAGTATGTGCCAAATCTAACCTCAAAAAAATTCTCAAAACCCCAGTTAGCTATTCATATATCAGCCTGCAGCTTGATACAGCAAGTAGGTATCAGTAGCAGAGAAGGCACACCCTGAGTTAAGTGACAGGCACATGCAAAACTTTTTGCTATTTGCCAAGATTAATCTAGAGTTTACCAACTAGTAGCAAAACTTAGGCTAGAAAGCTGCTTAAATTGACAATGAAACAGTAAAGAGTGCTCCTTCCAAACAATACTGATCAACATCTTTGATTTAATGAGTTGACCATATGGAGCTGTTACTTCACCATTATTAATTCATTTAAAGCTATGAAAGACTCTCATGTTTGTCTTTAAGCTGGCCCATGTGTCAAGTTGTGAGAATCACCAGATTCAGTTACTGCATCCAATCCAAAAGCTATGGATGAGCCACAATACCTCTCTTTCAATCACAGGCAACCTTAATTTAAAGGTTTCCAGTGAAGAAAAAAATCCATGAAATATCTTTTTTAATTTCTTAATGGATAAATTACCTTCACTGCTGACATTTGTCTATTATTTTACTGCAGTCTTGCTTTCAGATATTGTTTTGCCTGGAAAACAATTCCATTTGTTGGAATTAAAAGTATGAGCAGACTTACTATTTATCACAGAGAGATTATCTTCATGAAAGACTATACTATCACATCATCTTTCTGACTTCTCTAACAGGAAATAAGACCCTTATTAGTTTAGATTTGTCAAACCTTTCCTCAGTTTCTGAGCTTTCATCTTCCTTTTTGAACTATTCATTCCCTAATTGGCTGCAGTATTCCAGGAGAACAATGCCAAAAGGAGTGATATAAAATGGTCTTGCTTCTCTTTACAGCATATGCCACTATATTCATACCCAGTGGCTGCCTGAGCTCTTTTCTGTGCTCTGACCATAAGATTTCACTGTGACCCTGGGTTAGTTTGAAGTCTCTGTGTTCTGTTTTGGGTGACTATACTCTCACCTGGTACTTCTAACGCATGGCCTTTTTTATCCAGAAGGGCAACCTTACACTTGATTGTACTTCACACATGGATTTTGATAGCATACAGCACGTTAAGCAATCTAAATTGTTATGTACCATCAATTTGTCTTCCTAGGTGTTTACTATTGTCACAGTTACAACTTTGTCAGTGTTAATTTCATACCATGTCATTGACAAATACATTGAAGGTGATGAACTAAGAATAGGATTATGTAAGGCTGCATTAGAAAAGCCTTCAATTGTAGGTCTGTAATTTGTAAGCCACTGAACTCTTGATGTTGCTATAACATTAGTCCACCTAATGAAAATGTAGTGCAGTACCACATCTCTTCTCCAGTCTCTAAAAAAATGCACCAACACCTTTAAGAACAATACTTTTAACCTCATAAGGGAAAGATCTCAAGGTAGACTGTCATTCTTTAGAAAACAGTGCTGACTGGTATTAATGTGGTTACCCCCTTTCAGTATTTTATTGATAATGTCCAGTGTTAAGAACTTTGTATTTTGCCTTTAATCAAACTTGGATGGGCAGGCTTGTAAATACAATAAATAAATAAATAAATAAATAAATACCAAAATTATTTGATTTAACTATGCAACAGTTATTGAACAGACCAATCTCCTGAATGATTTTTTGTCTCTTCACGGTGTTTTTGCAGTATCTTTTTACTAGGAAAACAAGTGATGACTTACTATGTATCTTTTATTTCCTATTATGCATTAAAAAATTATTTTCCTTTATACTCTCTGTCATGACTTTCTCTTCATTTTTTTTTTATCTTTGCAGTTTCCTGTACTTCCTAGTTTTTGGTTGATGTTCAGAATCATTAACTTATTCCACCTTCTATTTCTTATGAGTATTTTAGTTCATTTCTTCACTACCCCTCTAAATGTTGAAGATTTTTTATTAAGTTTCGTTTCTTTCTTTTTGATAAGAATAGTCTTCTTAATAGTGTGGTAGCAAGGTTGACAGCACGTAGTAAAATTCTTTTACGTAGTATCCAAATGTCATTCATATCTTGCTAAATTCTTTCTATCTGATTTACCTGTAAGTGTTTTTTCACTTTATGATAGCATCTCTTTAAATCATTACATGTATATTTTACTTTTATGTATTCTATTCTATATGCACATAGCAAATGTGATTCACTGGAAAATAATGACAGATGAGAGAAGAAGCTGAGGAAAGAGCTGGCTTGGCATGAGGACAAGCAGGCTTTGCGGGGACTTAATAACAGCTTTCCAACACCTAAGGGGAGGTTATCAACAAGATGAAGCTAGACTCTCTGCTGAGGTGAGTGACAGCAGAACAAGGAAAAACAAGATGCCAACTTTACATAAGTGAAAAAAAAAAATCACTATGATACTAATCAAGGATTCGAACAGGGTGTCCAGAGAGATTGGGTAACCTCTATTCCTCGGAGGTTTGTATGACTGGATGCAGACCTGAGCAGCCTGATCTGATCATAGGGTTGATCCTGCTTTAAGCAGAAGATTGGGCTAAAGATCCCCTGAGGTCCCATCCTGCCTGAATTACTCCAGTCTTGTGATAAGATCACTCATAAATCTTCCAGTATTTATTTTTAATTCTGTTTGCAGCTCCCTCTGTCAGAATGAGGTTTATGTTAGCATTCCACCAGGTTGGTTATGATAATGCTTTAGGTTTCGATTTTTGGAAAACAAAGATGGTTAGAAATGTTGAGAGTGTTTTAGAATTAGCTATGTCAAACCTCCAGTTCTTGTCATTATGAGATTACTTACATTAACTATGGGAATGGCTTTTCCAGCCTTTGTCTTTGTTGTTTATTTTGTATAGCAGATTGGCTGTCCTCTGTATTACAAAATCAACATTTCATGTGCATTAAGCGTTTGCAAGCAATCATTTAAAAACTTTAAAACTGTGTAACTGGCAGTAGCAAGCTGTGCTAGTCACAAAGTAACATTTATCAGTTTTGGTAGTATCTGGTCAGAAAAGCTGGGGTAATGTAGGATGAGAAACACTCTGTTGACATGAACTGTTTGTTTTCTAAGTCCTAGGACAGTTCTTCAATACAATGTCACTTGGCTGAAGTGTATTTTCTGTGTCCTGTAAGCCACAGGCTGACAGATACCAAACATAGAACATACAATATTCTCTTGCAGTTAATGTTATACATATGAATCTTCTCTGCTGATATAATGAGGGACCAGATGGTCTAGATTTACTTCTCTGAATTACTAAAAAATTTTGGTTTTCAGGATTTAGGGAGTAAATAATTTTTTAAAAAGACAAAAAAATTGTCTCTTCTCCTGTCACTTTTGCTTGGCTACAGGTTTTCTAACCAGACTCCTTTTGATTGATCATTGTTAACATAGTCATTGTTAAGTAAGTGCCCTCTCAGTCTTCTCCATGCTAAACAGACCCAGGTCACTCATCCTTTCCTCATAAGAGATGCTTCAGTCACCTGATCATCATCTTCATAGTCCTCCACTGGACTCTTGACAGCAGTTACTTTTGTTTTTTTAACTGGAAATCCCAGCACCGGACACAGCACTGCAGATGTGGTCTCATTAGGGCAGACTAGAAAAGGAAGACAACCTCTCTCAGCCTGCTGGAAACATTCTTCGTAGTGCACCCTAGGAAGTCACTGGCCTTTTTGGCCACAAGGGCACATTGGTGGCTCATGGTTAACTTGTTGTCCACTAGGACTCCCAGGACGTTCTCTGCAAATTGATTTCCAGCATACCAACCACTAACCTGTTCTGGTGCATGGGGTTAGTTCTCCCTAGGCACAGTACCATACACTTGTCTTTGTTGAACTTCATTAGATACCTCTCCACCCCACTCTCCAGCCTGTCCATGTCTCACTGAATGGCTGCACTGCCCTTTGGTGTATCAGCCACTCCTCCCAATTTTGTATCGTGCATAGATTTGCTGAGGATACACTCTGTCCCTTCATCCAGGTCACTGATGAATGTGTTGAAAAAGACTGGACCCCGTACTGACCCAAGGGGAACACCACTAGCTGCAGGCCTCCAACTAGACTGCACTGCTGATCATTACCCTCCCAGCTCTGTCATTCATCCAGTTCTCAGTCCACCTCACTGTCCACTCATCTAACCCACCCTTTCTAAGCTTGCCTATGAGGATGTTATGGGAAACAGTATGAAAAGTTTTGTTGAACAAGATAGACAACATCCACTGCTCTCTTCTCACTACCCAGACAGTCATGTCATCACAGAAGACTATATCAGATTCATCAAGCATGATTTCTTTTTGGTGCATCCATGTTTGACTTATGATAATCTTTTTTCCCCCACGTGCTTAGACATGACATCCAAAATCATCTCTCGCAATCATGACCAGGGGTGGAGGTGAGGCTGGCTTCCCTGTAGATTCCTGAGTTGTTCTTGTTGCCCTTTTTGAGAACTGGAGTCACGCTGGCTTTTCTCCAGCACTCAGGCATCTCTACTGTTCTCCATAACCTTTCAAAGGTGATGGACAGTCGCTTAGCAATAACATCTGTCAACTCCTTCAGCACTTATGGGTGCATCCCTTTGGGGGCCACAGATTTGTGAGTATCTAGTTTGCCTAACTGGTCTCTAACCTTATCCTCCTTTACCAAGGGAAAGTCTTCCTTTCTCTAGACTTTCTCTTTTACCTCCAGGGTCTGGGACTCCTGAGGCCGACCTTACCAGTAAAGATTGAAAAAAAGAAGGCATCATGCAATAACTCCACTTACTCTGTGTCGTCTGCCACTAGGGCACCCACCTCACTATAGAGTCATAGAATTGTTTAGGTTGGAAAAAAACTTTAAGATCATTAAGTCCAACAATCTTTCCAGCAGTGGGCCCATATTTTCCCAATCTTCCTTTTGCTACTACTGATGTATTTGAAGAGACCCTTTTTGCTGATTCTGGCATCCCTTTCCAGATTTAATTGCATGTGGGCCTTAGCCTTCCTTGTTGCATCCCTTCATACTCTGAGAACTTTTCTATATTTCTCCCAAGTGGGCAGTCCCTTTTTACAAGTTCTGTAAACATCCTTTTTCCATAACATGGTGTTAACGTTGACATGTTAAAGGGACTTTGAATATTCATGGTGATGAGGATTCCATTGCTTTCATGTCAGCATTTTTGACTCCTTGCCGTAAACAACCTCAGTAATATACTTGTAGGCCTGTAACTCTTTCATAAAACCAACCACACTATCAGTGTCATTTTGAAGTTGGTATTAAAAGTAGCATAGACTAATGCTCCTCTGTTACCATATTCCAGACAGAACTTGCTGCATACAATTGAAGCAGAAAACTTTTCCTATTATGTGGTTTGCCAACCGAAATGGAGACATTTGGCAGGACTTGGCCTGCAGTTCTGTGGGATTTTGTCCACCATACATTACTACCATAGTAATTAATTCCCCAGTCTTTGGCTTTGCTGTTTAAAGTCTACACTCAGTATATATTTTCTGTATGTGCCTTGGGAGTAAAGTGAAGGTGATGTTTGAAAAAATGACTTCGTGTATTAGATGAAATTTTATTACCTCTCCAATAAGAATACTGTGCTAATACTGGAAAAAAAAAGGATCTCTGTTAAACCTTGGTAGTTACTAGATGATCAAGTAATTGTTGTAGACAAGATGTACATTTTCATATCATATTAAACCAATGCCAGTCTTGTTTAACTTCAGTCAACTAAAAGCTAAGCATCTAAATGATGTGTTACACAAAATGCTTCTCTAGAAACCATTGGTAGGGGTAAGAAGAAGCTGCTTAATTTCACATCCCGTGTTAGGCACCCACATGGGTGCATCTCTGCATGGGCATACATTTAGAGACAAACTATATATTAAATGACATGTGGAATGCAATTTTTAGAGCATCAAGTAAGTTGAAAGAGTCTAGCATAGAGTGACTAAGATGATTAAGGGAGTGGAACATTTCCCTTATGAGGAAAGACTGAGGGAGCTGGGTCTCTTCAGCTTGGAGAAGAGGAGAATGAGGGGTGACCTCATCAATGTTTATAAACATGTAAGAGGCGAGTGCCAGGAGGATGAAGTCAAGCTTTTCTCAGGGGCCATTACCAACAGGACAAGGGGCAATGGTTATAAACTGTAGCACAGGTGGTTCCATGTAAATAAAAGGAAGAATTTTTTCACTGTGAGGGTGACAGAGCACTGGCACAGGCTGCCCAGGGAGGTTGTGGAGTCTCCTTCCCTGGAGACATTCAAAGCCCACCTGGATGTGTTCCTGTGTCACCTGCTGTAGGTGACCCTGCTCTGGCAGAGGGGGTTGGACTAGATGACCTTTCCAGGTCCCCTCCAACCCCTCTATGATTCTATGAAAATGGAAAATACACCTACTATTAGTTGAGGAATCAAAATTTCAGGCTTCACCATTTTAGGCAAGCAAATTTTGTCTCGTAAAGTTCTTCTCTACTTAAGTTCCATACTCAGTATTCTTGTCTAGCAGGCTTTTGTAGTGTTTAGCCATGTGAAGTTCTCTTCTGTATTTTTATTTGTGTTTTCAATTACAGTTCACTTCTTATTAGAAAGGCAGCACCTTTTATACTAGAAAGCTGCTCAAAGTAGCAAGCCCACACTTAGAGATGAATTGTTAATTATTTTCATTTTTCTGATGTGGAATAAACGTACATGCTATTTTCACCACAAATTTTAATTAATTCAAATCAAATTTCATATATGAGATGTCAGAGGAAATGCCCAACCCATTTGTGAGAGTATAGTTACCAAATGTAATGTGAAGAAGCCTCTACTTGTTATTATTTTGTTTAGCCATCATAGGTGTTTAATTACATTCTTTTGATGTCAGTAAAATCATTTAACTTCCCCTGAAGACATTGAAAGGCATCTGCTATATTGAAGAATAAGTATTTTCCCATGCCACAATTTGAGTTTTAAGCATAACTACTTGCTGAACACATAGTTGTATCTTTTAAAAGTTAAAAATTTGCTCAAATTTATACTCAAATAAGAATTCAGCCATTAAATTTTGCTTTTAAAGTAAAAAAGCAAATACAGACGCAGAAATACATATAACAAAATGTATGCTTCCATAGCAAAGAACCCCATAGCTGGAGATGTATTTGGAAGCTGTCCTAATAGTGCAATTTCAAATAATTTTCTTTCTTTCCATAAGAATTTTGGTTTATAGCTAAACAGTAGAAACCAGAGCACACCTGCATAATTTATTACCATATTTGAAACTTAGCAGCTGGATCAACATATCTGATGGTGTAGAAGACTTAGAATGTAATTTGGGTCCATGGCGTTTCTAATCTCCCATTGGGAATTAAATTCTTTCTATGCTAAGTGGTAGATTCAGGAGCAGAATACACTGTCCTGTAGATAATTACCATTATCCATTACTCAGACATTTCCTGTGCTCTGTCTTTATAACATTTCATATTTTATGTTTTTTATGTTAGCAAAACATACATTTTTGTATGTATACATAATGTAAGACAAAAAGTCTTACATTAGCAAGGTACATTACTGACTGAAAGTAAGTATCCCAATTTTTAAGTATATTTTCTTCAGAACTCTGGTATGATGTAAAATTGTTTTGGATTATTATGCCATGTTTCCAACATGTTACAACATTCCATACAGCTCACAGTTCCTTAGAGTGCATCTGTAAGCTGTAAAAAATTAGTATGATACCTCCAATATTCTGTTACCATTTTATTTATTCAAACTAAAACAGATACAAAAATTTACACATGCTCATACTAATAATTGTAACTTCCGTCTTATACTAAAAACAAAAAATCTAATCCTTGGAAAATTTAATAATTCCAACGAACTTGAAATATTTTCTTATGATCACCCATCTGCAACTCCTCAAAGAATATTTCTGCCTTACCATTGCTACATATTTTTTGTTACACCTTGTCTACAGCACTGAGATTGGGAGTATTAATGTAAATCTAAATACGAACTGAAAGAAAATAATTTCGTAACATAATTCTATGAAATCATGCAAACACTTAAAGTATCTTTCACTGGACATTGTTAAAAAAAAAAGGAAAAGCAAGTAAAAAAAAGCAACTAATAAATACAGATTTTAAAATCTAGCTTTTAATCCCTACCCTTCAAATCACCTTGAGAACCCCATCTCTACCTTCCAATCACATTTACACTAGCGGAAATCATTGAAAGAAAAATAATAATAAAAAAGACCTCAGCAAAGGGATTCATAGGTTTTTGACAGGGTTGAATCCAATCCACATGCAGTTTAATCCAAAACTATTTCTTCAGCTAAGTAGCTATAAAGCAATAAAACTTCTGCCATACAGGAACAGTAACCTATATTAACACGTGAATTTTTCTTATAGCCCTAAGTATCAACACAGAAATATAAATTTATCCTATGAAATTTCAGGTGTTAAAATATTTCTTAAGTGAATGTACTGAAATTCCTTATCCTTTGCCATTAACTGCAGAGGAAGACTACATGTTTCATTTAGAGTAGGTCACTAATTCTTAACTGCTAATATCAGGTGAGATGAATTCCACTGTAAAAATTACCATGTCTATTCTACAAAAAAAAAACCATGACATAGGAAATAAATTAATCTCTAAAATGCAACATTAGCTTTTTGTATTAGTAATTTTTATTGCTTATTTAATGCAAAGTTATAAAATATATAATGATGATGTATACCATCAAACAACAGTAAAAGAATGACAATGGGTACAAGGAATGAGAATGAGTATTGTCTTGTGACATGGTCCTCCTTTTGGATATATGTGTTATGTTGTACTTATCATAAGGTACTTCTGGTTTTTATATATCATGTGTTATAATATTAAATATCTCTACTGTCTGTAAGAATACTCTATATTAAAAAAACCAGTGAATGATTCTCATTGCATACACCATTTCTTTCATGTGCAATGATATCCACATAGTTCTTGTACCTAATAAATTCCTGTAGGAAAATGTAAATACAAAGTACTATGTACTTTTTTTCCAGAAGTAGCACATGACTGGAGATGACAAGCACATGACAAGCTGCAAAACTTACATTTGACAGTATTTATTATTATTAGAATTCATCCCACTGGGTCTAGAGGTCCGGGTAAATACTTTTAGATGAATGGCATTATACATTGACATTATAACTCGAATCTAAGTTATGTTTACCTAATATAGATAATAATATGCACTTGCCCAAAACTCTAAATAGTCTAACTGTTAATAACATAATGTGTAAAATATTATCAACATTAACTTCATTGGAAACTCAGCAAACAGGAAATTTACAGACACTCCTTTCCAACCTCTCATCTTTGTGGGGTGTGAAGTTCCAACACCTTTTTTCTGCTCTCTCAAAATTATGTCTTCTGCAACCTGAAATGAAGATCATTGTACTCAGGCAATTTCAGAGTCAGGTGATACTAGAGTCAATCCTAGAACAATTGTAGGGAACACATCTGATTTCATGTATGTGTACAGGGAGAAGTGAAAAGAGAAGAAGAAAGGGATGGGAGAGCTTAAAGAATTCAGTACGCAGTTCTCTGCTGGCAGCAGCTGTAGTAATATGAAATTGGATAATTCAATATTTTGTAGGCTTACATGATTTATAACATCCTTAACAGCTTCTAGAAGCAATTAAGCAGAGTGCAGACTTTAGAAGGTGGGATGATGCTGCCTTCCCCCATTCAATCGCTCATAAATTGACTGCTACATTCATTATCACTTTCAGTCTCTGGCTGCCTATAGCAGCATGGTGAAACAGCCTAATGTTAAAGTAGCAACAGAATAGAAAAAATAGAAAAATAGAATAGAAAAGATCAGCTTTCAAAGGCGGAAGCTTTCTAAACAAACACGGATCATAATAAGATTGCTGGGTAACTCAAATAATAGGATCACCAAATGGAAGATAGGAAGCCTAATATTGTCTCAAATTCCCATTTTCATGAACTTCAGCAAGCAATGGCAGAATTCAGTTCTCAAACTTCTTCAGTTTCCTTTTTACTCCATCTGTTTTCATAACTCATTATGACAACTGAAGTCCTGGTCTACATGTCAGGCAGGTTACTGCCTTCCGTGCCTCTTGCTCATACAGAGAATGACTGCAGTTGTTTGTTGCAACATCCAAGCCCCAGGCACAGGAATACATACCAGAGACTTACTGGTAGTATCATTTGCTTTGCCTTCTAATAACTCTCCTAACAATGAGGAATACACACTGAAGAGGAAAACTGGAATCTATGATTGAGAACTCTCTTGGGACATACTCTAAGCTGAGATTTCATCTAAGGACAAGAATGAGGAATCATTCTGTTTGCATTTGTCAGAGTCTTGAGGTGCATTATAAAGTTCATGAACAATAAGCAGATTTCATAAAACATCAATGCAGACATCTGATCATTATTCGTTTCCCAGAGGAAAACCTCCATTGTCCTTATACAACCATCTGACATCAACGTTTTCTATGGAAAACAATTTTTAAATTCCTGAACAAGCAAATAAATCTTCTAAATACAAACCAAACCACGGGTGTGTCCCACTGCTGCTGAGCCAATGCTAGCTCAAGAGCTATGGCCATACACTGAGTAGCTGCAGTTTCTGTTTATAGATGACAAGATAATAACGGGCTCTTTTAAAAATAATTTGTTGTTTTACAATACAGCCACAGGTAAAATAATAAATTGTTCCTGGGTGAAGCTCTGAGGAGTGATTGCTCAGCAGTCTGGCTGGGTAACAAAATGGATTTTTTACAGAGTATGATTAGCTGATTAAAAGGTGAAGTGCCAACATATTTAATTTCTGAAGTATCATGAAATAATATAAGACTATTAATACAACATGGCATCACTGGACTTGTTACTATTCTTGCCATGCTCCTTGAGGACATGTAATAATTGCCTTTGGAGTTTTAATATTCATTTGCTCATTCATTTTCACAAATGTATAACTGTGCTTTTCTTGCCAGGAGCAGATGATAGTAACAAAAGCTGGGTTTAAACGTCTAGGGTTGGACTAAAATTAACAAACCCAATGTCTAAAGCCCTACCCATAGATCTGGGAAAACACACACTTCTGTTTCGAATCACTAAGAAAGCCATGAATCCTCTCTTAAAAAGCACTGTAGCTGCAGATAAACAAAATTAACTTGGAAAATACAAGAACAGAGTCAACATGTGTCTTAGAAACAAAGTAATCACTCTGGTGATGTTTTGGGATAAAATGCACTACATCTGATATCCTGCCTTCCAGACTCCACGTTAAGTAGACAATTGTTTCCTTGAACATTCCTCACTTTTCTAATGTATCAGAGCTTAAAGTCCCACAGATGCAGTGTGTGATTGACTGTGTTCATTCCCTTGGGAAAATACTGATTACCAGACACACAATACTAGCAGCACCACGACAACACCTAGTCACGGTGACAACCCTGTTCAGTGACACTGGTACCCAAGCTTTGCACTACATTTTTGCCTCCACCTGTGCAGTGCAGAAGTATCTCAACAAATTGAACCATGAGTGTCTGGAAAAAGGTTCAGAAGCCACTCTTATTAAGCACGGTGTTATGTATGCATAGAATTTTATTTTAAATAAAATTTTAAAATCCAGAATTTAAAACACACTGCTGTATTCAGGGCAGGGCTTAGACCCATGCATGCTTCACACCCTTACACAGTATACATAGTAGCAGGAATTTCACTTCCTCATTGTAATATTAACCAAATGCTCCAGCATACACTGCTCTAGAATGTCTATCTAAGCTTAAAAGGTTGTGAAGAGGTCAATTTGTCTGCTCTTTACTTGCACAAAATTATCTCATTACTAGCTCCCAAGTATTGATGAAATACACAAACAAAAATAACCAAAATATTTGACTAGCATAGCAAGTATCACTTATTCATCTTTTTTTTTTTTTCACTTTTCAATTTGTTAAGTAAGTAGAAAAATAGGCAGCAGAAGACTATTAGGTGAAATCCTGATATCATAATGATATGCTAATTCTGAAGTACCCTGAGATATGCCAGATTTGTTCAATTAAAATTAGTAACACTCATTTTCTTGGAACAAGTGGCTCATCAAAGTAAAAATGAGCCAACTATTAACACAAAGATTCATGTTCGATTCGTTTTCTGAGCTCAATCTAGTACATTAATGCTTAGGATATAAAAATGTTAAGATAATGAAACATTAAAGTGAATGGACTATAATGAGCTAACATAAAAAGAATTAGCATGATTAACCAAGTTACCTTCTTTTTTTCACTAAGGAATTTTCGTATCCTTTCCCATTTACTTCCTCTGCACCTAGGTTTTATTTACACTCACAATTTTGTATGTAAAATTACATCACTAAATACCAGGAATCATCTTCTGGGGACTCAGTACTGAGAGTACCCACAGTACTAACATCCTTTTACCATTGCTTGCCACTCATCAGTCTTGAAGTCTGATGCCTTTCAGCGCTTTGTCCCCAGTAGTGGCAAGGATTTGTCCAGCTCATGTAACACCCAGTTACTTTTTTTCAGGCAGGTCCAGCAATCTACTTTCCTAATTCCCTACATTTGAGATGGGAAAATCCAATTTTCCCCATGCTGTTCTTAACATAGGCACTGTGGGTCCGTATTAATGAATATTAAAGATAGTTGAACCCTGCTGGACTTCTCCACTAATATCTGTACCCACTAATGGAAAAACAGTGAGCAAGCTGCTAGGTTATGTGGTGAAATGCTGTTCTCCCCAGACACCAGAAATGCAAGTAGGGGAACCCAAATCCTATCCAGCTCAGCCACTCAAAAGCCCATCACAGGAGAGTTCAGCCCATCTAAGGCTCATGTACACAAGCACAGAGGAGCTCAGAGTTACAGCAGTGGGTAGAGGGACCCAGGCCCTGTCTGGGCCCCTCCCAAAGCTTTCCCAGGAAAGCATCAGTATTGGTGTCCAGTTGTGAAACCCACCAAAACGAGGCAACAGGAGCAACACTCTGGAGCATCATTCAGGAGGGTTACTACCTCGGGTTATGGGGCACAGTATGGGATGCAGAGGAAGAGCCATTTGAGATTGCACAAGGCATGCTATGGAACGTTTAAGTGAGGACTCTAAGGAGAGGAAAGATAGTTTTGAAAGGAACAAGCATGGGAAAAAAGAAGGGGTAAAGTGGTAACTGGGCAGTCAGAGAATAAACAGTGGGTGGTCAGCAGGTTTGGCCATGCACAAAGGGCTCCTGTGCCTGGGTGACAGTGTCTGGAGGAATCTGAGTGAAGCAAGTGCCAGACTGTGGAGTGGGACCAGGGGTCAAAGGCATGTGTGCCCATGGAGCAAGTGTGGCAGCACTAGCAGGGATTAAGCTGGATTTACTATTAAGCAGGTGAAGTGGCATGGGAGCAATAGGGTGGGGGTATCAGAGTGACTCCAAGGGTGACCCCACAGGAGGACCTGGCTGCAGAAGGAACTAGGGGAGTCCCTGATATCAGAGGGATCACAGGGTCTGGAAAGCTCTGAGGCAGCACCAGCTGGTGGGTGTGGATGCTTGTGTGTGTGTGTGTATTTACATCAGCAACTGGAATGGAGCTGCAGAATCAAGGGTTCATATGTCTGCGTGTCAGTGACTGCAGAGACCAGAACCCAGAAGCTACTACTTGGCCAACTAAACATCTGAATCCAGCTACTGCTTGGATCAACTTGTACATATATTCCCACTAGCAGACCTCCATCCTGCTCAGCCAAAGAGGGGAGCTGGATGAAGCCACTGGTTCTGTTTGTTTGAGTACTGAGTGTGGCCGGCTGTGTATACGTGTGTAGTTGTGGTGCTGTACATGTCTGGGTGGGTGTGTGTCTGTGTGTGTGTCTGTGTGTCTGTGTGTCTGTGTGTGTCTGTGTGTGCCTGCTCAGCCTCACTAATGCAGAGAGACCTGAGGGCATGGAGCTGTGGCAGCCTTACCTCTGCTGGGCTACTGGGTTTGGCACCTCTCTAGCAGAAAGTACAAATTTTGCAGTAACACCTGCATTTTAATACTGCATCAAAAGCCAAATTTATGGATGAATTTATTTAAGTATATATACATGTATATAATTCCTCAAATAATTACAGTGGATTTTATGGAATAGATAAAAAATAATACCAGGTACAATCTTTAAACTAACACTTTGCTAACTATATAATAATTTTGGGGGGTTTGTTTTGTTTTATGTTATTTATTTTATTTTATTTTATTTTATTTTTCTTTCAACCTGCCTGCCTTTCTAGAAATAAAAAAGGGTAATTTTAGCTTCTAGAGATTCTTAATCTTACTTGCCCAACACCAGAAAGACTGACTACACTGTTTTGGTGAGGTGTGCCAACAGCTAAATGAAACAGAGCTGTACTAAAGAGATTTTATTACTATTATTTTATTATTTCTCCAAATGGATCAACACTGTGATCCAATGGAGAAACAGCGAAGGCTGTTGGGTTGTAGATATTGTTTAAACATGTATCTACCAGTGGTGTTGGAAACAGTCTAGGTAAATAGCTAATATAAGGACATCAGTATTATCTAAACCTGTGTTCAGAATCAACACGCAACAGATAAAGAAGTAACTACAAAGAGTGTAAAAATCTATTAGCGATAGTGATCCTATTGACAACTGTTGGGTTTTTGGGTTTTTGGGTTTTGTTTTTTTTTTTAATAACCCCCCTAAAATGTCAGAATAGCAATGCTGACACTGCCATTTAGCATTCATTAAGAAAGCAGTGATAGTAATCCTGTAATTGTGGAACCTTCCTAGATCAAATGAAAGTCATTAACATACTCTCATTTTTTATTTTCTTCTCCCACGGTCTGAGTGCCAGGTTATAGTGTCTTAATGTGAATAGCAGAAGGTGTTGTATGACTGTGATACAAATACAAGTGTGATATATTTCTTGGTTTTGATTTACAGAAAACCTAATTTTATCTCCATGTTGCCATTTCACAAAAAGAATGAAGCTATTATGGATTCAGGAACATTCAAAACATGAGCAAAAGGCTATGTTAAAGAAATTAATAATCTGCTAGCTGAACTTTGGTTAACAGAAAGCAGAAGAGAATTGTATTCAGTTCACTGAAAATATTTGATTCAGAAAATTAACTATGCAAAGTTTGCCCTCAGTTTGGTTAATAAAACAGAGACAGATCAGTTATCAAGACCACATTTCTGTTCCACTGAATCACTGCCACCCAAAAGGGCAACAGTTCAGTGCCTACAGGAAAACAATCTTTTTACAATTAATTGTATTGACTAATTCCATTCACATTTCTTTGACTATTGTGGAGAGTTGATACAGCCAAATTTCCAATAATTTAATGTTGTCTTTTACACTGATCTTCATAAATGGAAGTGCTTTCTTCAACTTCTGACACGACTCTCATAAAACTAATCTTCTTTCAGGCATTTTTCTATCTGTTCTGTGAAGCTTCAGATGTTCAAAGCAAACAGAGATCAGTGTATAAACCCAAGCCTTTCATTTTTGTTTTGTTTACAGTTCATTTAAACTAAAGTCTCAAACCAAAGATATTTATGTAAAGTTTTTCTGTGCTTCTGATCCTTCAGTTAAAGCTTGCAAAACTCCAAGTCAGAGTCTCTAAGACTGGCAAATATCTATTAAAAAACAGGATTTGACTTGAAAACAGATAAGTATACAGGAAAAAAAAGGACTTCATTCAAATAAAATCTTCAAATAAAATTTTCTGACCTCTCTATATGACTAAACATAAAAATAACGTTAAAAATAACACCCCTTAATTAAAACATAATAAAGACCACAAAAATCTTATACATCAAATTAATAATTGTTTACAAAACATTTATAGACTCTGAAGTTGGTTTAATTAATCATCGTTTCACTTCTTAAATACCTCTTAGAAAAAAAACCACAACATGTTTTGGTTTTTTTCCTGGCATTTTAAAATCTGGAACCGTGCCACACTAACAATACCATACACATACCTATCTGTGAAATATACAGTAAGAATAGGTAGGGCTCCTGAAAGGCTGAAGCCCACTTTCTATCTTCTGTCACCTCTAACTGACCTTTGTCTAACCTCTCCTTACACACTTTTGAGAAGGCAGATTTTCCACTTCTCCAATAGTTCACTCTCCTCAGTGATAAATATTTTTCTTAAACTCAACCCAGACTTTTTTTTTTTCTTTTTCTGCAATACCATTCTAATGCTATTGCCCTCACTGTTGCCAGTGTAGGCACAAGTAGCAAATTTTCCTTTGGCACTGTGCATGCTGCAGTAGCAAAGTGATGAGCTCTTCATTTTGATTTGTTTTTCCCACCCTTTGGAGCTGGAGAAGGAAATTTACTCCGAGTGAGATTTTCAAGACTACGTAACAGCTCTGGGAATGCCAGAACCTATATTTACTGACGCTTCATATTTGAGAGTCAGCAACCTGTGAAAGTCTTACTCTTGGCAAAACTACATTGCACATGAGTTACTGTGCATTTTCTTGAGCACAAAGGTTCAAGTTACTATTGCTATGCTTTTACTCTAGTAGGATAATTTTTAGGACATATGGTGATACAGGAATACATTTAGGTTCACTAAGGGCTTCGCAAATATCCAATGACTCCTGTCTCAAGTGAGCTTGCGATATAAACATAAGACACAATAAATGAATACAAGTGTAGGAGTATAAAGTCATACAGTTTTGGTATGTATAATAGTATATTCACTGCTGCCAAGCTTTGAGGCCATAGCAAATGAGAAGTTGAAGGAAAAACATAAGAGAGGACAGTTAAATTACTTAGAGGATTTTTCAGGGAATGGCATATGGGAGAAACAGCAAGCACTCTTGTTTAAAACCTAGTAAAATAAAACATGCTCTTTAATGATTTTATAAATGATCTGAATGCAGAATTCAAATTTACATTAAGTAAGTTTGCCAGTGAAACTAAACTAGGGTTGTTCACCCTGGAGAAGGATCTGGGAAGACCCTATAGCATCTTTCCAGTACTTAAAGAGGGCCTACAGGAAAGATGGAGAGGGATATTTTACAAGGGCATGTGGGATGAGGGGGGAATGGTTTCAAACTGAAAAAAATTTAGATTTAGATGAGATATTAGGAAGAAATTCTTTACTGTGAGTGTTCAAGGCCAGGTTAGATGGGGCTAATAGCAACCTGACCTAGAGGGAGGTGTCCCTGCCCATGCAGAGGGGTTGGAACCAGGTGACCTTTAAGGTCAGCTCAAACCCAAACCATTCTGTGATTCCATGATTCTATAGCAACACCCAATGGATGCAAGCAATGTTTATATAAACACACAGATTTATATTACTCAAGGTCAGAAAAAGATGTAATGATTCTGATGTCAAATTATACAAATTTTGACTGTGTGGCTATGGAGGAAAGGTCTTATAGAAATAACTTAAACCATTTGATAGTATCAGAGAATAAAGTGTTCCTTTGATCATTTGAAGACTTATTAAGTAAAAAAATATCACAGAGACAATCTGAGAATAGTATAGGACTTATCTTTCAGCCTCACTATATAATTCCTAAGGATCAGCTGCAAAATAACTTTTTTTTTTTTTTTCATTAGGCAGGGTAACTCAGTTTCAATCAAACCATCAGCAAATGTACATGACAAGAATTTTTTTTTTCCTTTTCCTCTTAATTGTTTTATTCCTTCCTATGGTACAGCATCCAGCACCTGAGAAAAAATTTGTAGGCAAATATGTGGACAAAGATGATGAATAGTTAAAAGTTTATTCTGTCTTATCCATTCATTCTTCATTTACTGTGACTCACAGATGCCTAATAACTTTTGCTAAACATAAGAGTGACTGGTGATATTTTCCCATGTGGCATTTACCTGAGCATTAGCAGAATCCCTTCTTAACTTCACCAGATGCATATCTTCCAAACTGGAAGGATATGCTTGTCCGGCTCTTTGATTCAAAGTAATTAGCACCAGACTTCCTGCATGAGAACATGTCCTGTGGAAACAGAGGGTGGGTCCACAACATTACTTAAGATGTTTGACCTTTTTGCATTCTGAAAGTTAATTGTACAGAAACTTTCGGAGAGGATTTCTACGCTGCTGCTTCTGAATTTCTTTAAGAGACACCTTTAGGGTGGCTCTTGAACTGAGAATCCAGTGTTCTTCAGCAAGAACTGAGCATAACATGTCCCAGTAAAATAACAGTATCTTACTCTCCATATTTTCCCTCAATCACTAAAAGGAAGGTTTTATCTAGATTCAATTTTAGAGCTTGGATTTCACAATGCATCTAACCAGTGTTTTTCATAAGCACAATATGAAGGCATGAGAGACCAAATATTTGCATCAATTAAATTGGCTGAACATTTTTTACCTGTTTTCATTGAAAATTGTGGGTTGCTCCTGCTGGTTCACAAGTTATTATTGTATTTCATTTACACCTTACACTTTACAAGGATTAGTTTCAAACTGTTACTGAATAGAATGATCAGAAAAATATGCACGCTCTAAGAAATAGCTGGACAGACCAAGCAACACAATTTACTTCTTTACTGCTTTAGCAAGATACTTGTTTCTCTGAAAATTTCTACTTATTTTGTGTGATGCTTTCCATGTAGCTCAACTTCTGTTCGGTAGCCCAAAACAACACACAGGGAAAATCAGGTGTTCCAGTCTGGTGTCTATAAAACCAGTACACTCAGCAAGGAGAAGCCTTCAGAAAACCTGGAGCTAAAGGTTGTACTCAAGATCTTTGCCTTTCTCTAGAATGAGTACTATTAGAAGGCAAAGGAACATAGGATAATTCATGATGGAATTACACCTTCCTTTCCATTCAAGAGGGAGAAAACAGTTACATTTTCAAATCAGAAGGAAGTAAGCATTTGGACACCATACCAGACTAACTCAAACTGTCAGACCTCCCCAGGAGAGTCAGCACTCAGTTTATACTTGCACAATATAGTTCTGGCATTCAAAAGTTATCTGATTACCCAGCAAATGTAAGCACAGCTTGAACTGCCTTGAGCTCTCCAAGAGCCGTGCCACCTTGTGAAAAAGGCAGAGAACTTGGGTAACAAACCTTGCCTTGCAGAGAGCTGATAAGGTTTGGTGGTACAGTCAGTTACATGGTCTCCAGGCTTTGCTTCTTTCAGAACAGGAGCAGTGGGAGCTTGTGTCTCTTGAAGTGACTGTAGTAAACATGCCCTACGGAATAAAAGATTAGTTCCTTCAGGAGCCCTGAAAACCACCATGCTTAGAGTTCCCTGAGGTAGTTTTTTGGTGCTGCAGGATTTTTTTAGCACCTGAGGGAGATTTCCAGGATGCAAGGCTTAGGCAGGTACATAAATCAAGTTTTAGAACCTTGAATTATTCTCTTCTAGAGGTCATCTGATTTACTGTAATGAAGCATATACTGAATAAAATATTGGGTGGCCACTTTCAGAAATATCAGCCATCCTACACACTAAAGGAAGATGGAGAATATGGAAAAAAGCTATTTAAACAGCTACTTAAGGACTTCACCATCTGATATATATTCATAGAGGAGGAAGGGAGGATGAATTAAGTTTCTACTAGCTATCTTGATCTGATGTTTCCTGATTTCTTAGTATAATAGAGAACAACTAAGATTTTAGATGACATTGTAGGAATAGGAGGAGAACTTGAAGCTGAGAAGCTGCACAGTGCAAGGGAAGACACTTGAATAAAACACAAGTACAATACAGAAAGAAAAAATAACATACAAGAGTGGAAAATCTCCCTTATGGGGAAAGGCTGGGGGAGCTGGGACTCTTCAGCTAGGAAAAGAGGAGAACGAGGGATAACCTATTTAATGTTTATGAATACATAAAGAGAAAGAGCCTGGAGGATTGTGCCAGGCTCTTCTCAATTATGCGCAATAACAGGACAAGAGGCAATGGATATAAGCTTGAGCTTAGGTTCCATATAAACACAAGAAGAAATTTTTTTTACTCTGAGGGTGACAAAGCACTGAAACAGGCTGCCCAGGGAGGTTGTGGAGTCTGCTTCTCTGGAGACATTCAAAACCCACTTGGATGCATTCCTACATGACCCTGCTCTGCCTGGGGGCTTGGACTCCATGATATTTCAAGGTCCCTTCCAACCCCTAACTTTCTGTGATTCTGTGAAGTTTTAAGCAGAAAATCTTAAAAGAGAGGAAGAAGTCAACAGCTGATTAAAGAGGAAAGGTGTTATCTTCTTACTGGTCTCCATTCCAGTTTATATCTAAGAAGTGAAACCACATAATATATATATATATAAATATATTTTGCACTTACATACTTTAATATTTTAATACCTATCCAAAAAATATAACAATGGTGACAGAACTCTACAAAAATATTTTCACAGTAAGAGAATTGTTATAATGTCTATAATACAAACTCAACATTAAAATCTAATATTAATATTAAAGTTAACATTACAAAGGTATTTAATAATCAACACTACATGTAATTTCTCAGCATTTTTTTACTGGCTCAAATTTAGATTTCACAATAATCACACAAGTTCCCGCAACAAATACATGATGTATTACCACAATATCAAATTGAGAACTCAGAAATCGGCAGTGTTCCTCAATATGTTTTGTGCTATCTATAACAGCAAGAGATACAGATTAGCACACTAATAATCTGTTTTGTCAAAAATTAATAGCATCTCATTCTGAACAGCCATCCATTCACATATCACAAAGATTTTGGAAGAACATCCTGTCAAATCAAAGGATTGAATTATTAAAGAGGAATTAAAGGGTGTGTTCAGATTGAACTGGGAAAGAAAAATGAGGAAAGGAAATCTGACAAATTAAAATACTGAAAAAATTCAGTTATGATTGATCTGAATTTTTTTATAATCGAAACTAAGTTGCTTTGTTTCTAAAACTTTTTCTTCCACCCTTCCACTCCAAATCCTTGAAAGACTTTAGTGATGCTTTTAGTAATCCTTCTTTGATGAGCTAATTTTTGAAATGAAAACTTTATTTAGCACATATATATACATTCTTCACCTGTAGATTTCCTATCACTTTTCTTTTTTCTGATGCTATGCATTAGACTTAGATGCTAGCCAACTTTCCTTATCAGATCAAAACAGCTACAATACACCATGTCTTTGGTGAGCTAGCCTAGTAAACATATAAATTTGTATAATTGCTACAACAATCAATAGTGAAAACATTTTTTAAAGTTCCTAATACTGAAGTAGAAAGAGTTGAATTCTGAGCAATGTTTGGCAATGTCACACTACACTTATAAAATACTATTTTTAAAAAAAGTTGTTAGCAGCAGGTGCTCACATACTTGAATGGGGGATGGGATACCTGTTGGAGTGGATGGGATAAGAATTATTACTGCCAGAGTAAAAAATAATTTAAAGGTTTGAAAAATGTTTTCCAAAGTTTTCTGCAAGATTCATTGATAGACATGGATCTAATGGCATCTAAGGTAAGCAAGAACACAGAAGAGGCCTTGATGGGTGGGAATGTAATGATGGTGCTTCTAGTATGCATGGGAATGCAGAGACACAGGACTGTTGGCTAAGAGAAAAAATTTAATGTCTTGATCAAACCGAAAAAAAAAAACCACTTAAATAACTTCAAATTTAAAATATTTTTAAAGGTAAAGTGTAGCAAAGATGAGGAGTGAGAATTCCATGTACTACAAAATGGATTACCTTGTTGTTATCCATGATCATAGACAACTGTTCATTACTTTCCCAGTCTGCACTCCTAATTTGGTTGAAACAGCCTGAGATTATGCATTTATGTCCCGGAGAGCTAATATTCTCTCCAGGATGCCCCAAAGGTTTTGGCAGTTGCTAGTGCTTTTCCTGCCCCTCCAGGAAATGAAAGAGTTGATGAGGACTGATAAGAAGAACTATCTGTTGTTCCCTTGAAGACTGGGCTGAAAGCTAGTTGTTTTCCTGGATGAGACAGGAAGATGAACCATTCTGTGGTATCAGTGCCTTTCCCACAGCTATCTCATTAAACTTCAGCAGCTCAGTCTTTTTGGAAAATCTTACTGTTTTCACACCCAGGCCAGAATAATTACATCTCTTTTAAAGTGATCAAATGGCCCTAAATACAACATTCAGTTCTCTTCAAATCTTTTCTCAAGGATCCCCAGTTGAGCTAATTCTTCTGTACTAACAATAAACCAAAAGTGTATGGAAGTTGTTTAGTGACTCCTCTTAATTTTGGGAGACACATTTGGCAGTAGGGATGCACAAATGGAGCTCTTAAACAGGACACCTTATCTGTTCATCCATTGTAAGCCCATGGAGAGTTATCTAAAGGCCAGTTGATTGCTATTTTACAAACAAAACAGTGCTTACACAGCAGTGCCAACTGTAAGTTGCTATTACACTATTTCTATATGAACCACTTGAAAACTGATATCATAAAAGAAGCTTTTAGAATGTAAACATTTAACACTAAAAGGCTTATATTTGAAAACAGAATTGTTGTCTAAATGCAAAAACTGCAAATTAAAAAGTAAAAAAAAGTAGACAATATACATTTTGGAAAGTGAGAGTTTAGATTACATTACTAGAAATTATTTTTTAAAATAATACTTCTAAAATAATTCACAATAACTTAACAAAGATTTACTTTTCTTCTTAATGAGAGAAGTTAGGCTTGGATGGCCTTGATTAATCAAATGTTCTCTTTCAGATCACAGAAAAACATTCTCAGTGGCTTTCAGTAAGCCCCCCTGCTGATTTGAAAGAATTGCTAAGATCACAGTTCACTTTCATTCCTTACATTCCTTACCTATAAATAGCAGTTCAAATGCCAATAAAACACTATCAAACACCAAATTGATTAAAAAGTACTGATTATATTAATGTTTCTAACACACTTTATGCAGTTACAGAGATTCTTAAAGCAAAACATCATTATAAAATGCATTTCCAAATCTGTTCAGTGGAGCATTGAGAAAACCTGTGGCCTATGAGGGAGATCCCTTATAGTACTGCCTCCTTAAACCATCAAATTACTAAAAAATTCTGCCTGCATCCTCACAGTCTAGGTACTTTAAACCCAAGAAATCCAGGAGCTCTCAACTCTTGCAGCATTTGTAATATTTCCCCAGGAATTTTTTTACATTTGAATGGCCGTTAGCACAGAAATAGTCTTGTAAATTACCCCTTTGCTGTACTTTTTCTCAATATCGAGGTTCCATTTGCATTAGGGATAAAAACAGTATTATTGCACTATGCTGAAAATGGTGGTATTTTAAAATCAGTTTTAGAAAATTATGCTTTCTAAATTATTCTATCTAATTAAATGCCTAAATGCCCTAAGCTATAAGTCCTCTGTGCAAGTAATTCTCCATTAGAGATCATAATTTTAGAAATAAAATTCTACAGCAGACAAGACTGGAAAGACTATCTCCTGGACACAGATTAATCAAAATACTGAAATTAATGATATAAGCAACTTCAGTGAAGACCTTGATGCTACCTAAAAGTACAGTCAAGAGCAAATAACAACTACCTTTTTAAAATAAAGAATCATATAACATCCTTAATCCTTAGTACGTAAGTCCATTAAAACAGAAAGAAAGGCGAAAGCAAATTGCTTGAAAATAACAAAAGGATATAAAATAGTCTAGGTCAAAGATCACGAATCAAAAGGACTTAATTAGGCAGACAGATGAAGTACAAGAAGAGAGTACACCAGGTGCCCAAATAGGGAATTCTTCAAAAACAAAACCAAGAAATCAAGGAAATTTACACAACTCCAATTTTAAATTCACAAATACCAATGAAGATGTTTCTGTTTATCAAAAGCCTCATAGGAGCAACAGAAGACTGAAGAACAAATCATGTTCTCACAATTTTGCATTGATTTTATGAGGTTTTCATGGGAGTAAGGAGTAAAAAATCCTTTCTTTTTCTTTTCTGTTTTATAAAAAAGTTGTGGCACTAGTTTAGTTGATACAGATTGATGAAAAGGTACTAATTGTTGTCTCATTTTATAAAAAATATTTTTCATACTATATATCCCCTTCAAATTCAGCAAGTCAAGTAGCCATCATAATGTTTGTGAACAAATGCATCTGAAAATATTCCTGAAATTAGAAAATTAAAGACATGAGCAGACAAACAAGTTATTCCAAGGTACACTAATGTTTGAATCTTTGCCAGATCAGTTTCTCTTCAGGAACTACCTTTATGCAATGTTCTTACCCTGAGGCACATGCTGGTAAATGCTAGGGAGGTTACTCCTCTCTCTCCAAAGGATATGCTCTCTCATGTTTCCACAGAGTGAGAATATGCAGACTTTCTGTGGAAAGGCTCTGTTGTAAATTAGTACATAGCTTCACTGGGAAAAAAAAAAAAAAAAAAAAAAAAAAAAAAAAAAAAAAAAAAAAAAAAAAAAAAAAAAAAAAAAAAAAAAAAAGAAATATTGCTTTTAGTTACAAATCTTAACTAATACAATTGTATTAGATTGATGAGTCCTACAGACTGCAGAACTAGTCAACACATCAGATATCATAATTGGCACTTATTTAGAGCATAGTCAATAAAGATATTCAGGTTTTGGCAATAAAAACTCTAAGAGTTGGAAGGATTTAAAGCAGCTCATTTAATTAAATTTTAAAAACATGAGCCTTATTTATACTTAGAAAATATATCAAGCTTCATTCATGCTCACTTCCATGTGAGCAAAGCCTTATCAAGTCATTGCTTGATTTCATTTTTAATAATAAGAACAGACTGAGCTTCTCAGTGCAAGGCAGTTTTCTGATATTAGAATATTTTTTGTGTTTTGCTGCTATACTTTTCTCTAATTTTACAGTATTTTAAAATTAACTTTTTAAATGTATAAAAAGACCAAATATGGTACTCCATTATGGGGTACAACAATGTTGTAAACATAATTTCTTCTTCAAGTCATTATTTCTTTATTTGTGCAGTCTCCTCACCTAGATACAGATTTTTTTGCCCTAACATTCATTCTAGCAACTCATTCTAGAATGTCTGCTTAACATTTTTTGCATACAGCAAAATAATTCAGAGGACTGAGAAGAGGAAGAATTAGCTGGATATTCAGAAATCTCAGAAAAGCAATCCATGTGAGTGTGACTGGCCAAGAAAAATAGAAGTATTTCTTAAAAATTTGAGCAACTGTGAAATAGATGCTGACACCATAAACTGATCAGAGGGCAGAACCAGATTTTCAAGATGAAATGAGACATGAGTGACAGAGTGAGGGCTGTCCACGTAGAGCTTTGGCTAGAGATTAGGCCTTCTTCTGCATTATATTGAGACCCATCTCTCAATACAAGAAAGGAGAAGAAAGCTATAAAAGGCATAGAGAAGAAATGAAAGAATGGTCAAAATGGTTAGGAAAATATTCTTTACATGTGCTTAGAGCAAAAAATGAGTTTCAGAAAGACTAATCTGGGACAAGATGGCAGGACAGAAAAATGTTCAGGAGGAAATGTACAAATAGCATTGATGGATTGTGCATAAGTGAGTTATTGGCTTTTGCCCAGTTTCCCATTCAACAGCTGAAAAATGTCAGAACATCAATCTTCTTTAAGCAACATTCATGGCTGCACAGGAAAAGGTCAGCTGAGCACACGTGAAACAGGTACTATAACTCTTTGATAAGAATAAAGGATTAGACAAAGTTGTGGAATATTAATAATTTCAAGCTACTTGTATCATCATACATGCTCCCTCTTCTCTCTAAAGTTATTAAGCCTTTCATCTACAAAGTTATTAAGCTTTACAACACACTTAATATCCAGTCAAAGGTGAAAAATAAGTTTCATTCTGAATAATAAAAATAAAATTAGACAGACTGCTAAGTAATTAATCCCTTCTCACTTGGCCTCCCACCTCAGAGAGAACATGTTATTGCCCAGAAGGTGGATTCATGTGTTTAACTCATAATTTTTATGAGGCACTTGATGGCAGGCCCTTTATTGCTTAGATTGTTTTGTACTCAAAGACTTATACTTTTGATTAAGTTGAAATAGGTAAGACAACTATGTAAATTGTACTCTTCAAACACCAAAGATAATTTAATTTCTTTTTTTCTGTAAAAATACTTTTGATCTGCTGCATTGAAATCACACTAAACACAGCAAGTTGAGACATACTGCAGACTTTCTGAAGCTAAGTCTACAGCAAAGTATCTAAGTTTAATATTTCCACCACAGCAGAATTTTTGGTATTATACTTGCTTGCTATAAAACAAATTAATTACCTGTCTATAATGTGTTAGTTAGTAGCGCAAGTAGATATTTTTAAAAGTTCACATTGACAATATTCTAAAAGTCATTGCTTAACTTGTTCTACACTTACTTGTGATTTTTTAAACATATTTACTTTTTAAGCTTTCATTTAATTACAGTCTCTTCATTAATTCAGGCTGGGCTTTGTAAGTATGAGATGATCTCAGTATATCTTGACACTATACTTAGATTTCCATTGTATGTATACAGAAATATAATTTTCTACAGGGTTGAGATTCTGGCAGTCACTAATGTATTTCAAAATTTAGTAGGGCATTTATTCTTTCCATCTAAAAGCATTGGAATACAGAATTAAGCATTTAGTAAGAGGAAACCATTAAAATGAATGGGAAATCTTATTTTATAAAAACAATAAGGAGATGCTTTAGTTTCTTTTCTGGGCACCTTTTTTTTTTTCCCCCCCCTTATGTCTTTAAATAGTTGCATTGAACTGTCTTAATATGAAAGGAAAAAAAAAACACAAAAAACCCCCAATGAAAACATACATCACATATTTTTAGGCATTTTTCTGTAGAAGAATTCTGATCCATGACATTTGAATAAAAAGATGGGGAGAGGTGAACCACTCTTTTTCTTTCAAACAAAAGAATATATTTCCTGTTTCCTTTAAAAAATCAAATTATCTAAAGACATAGAATGTAATTCACTGAGCATCTGCTGTTCTTCTCAGATAAAACTGTTTAAATAGAGAAAGTGATGCTGTATGAGGCAAAGCAGGGGAAGCAGGTACTGATCAGCAGGAATGGCTTTTCAAGAAAAATATATTCCAAGATGAGCAACACTTCTTGCCTCATTCTTCTCTGTTTGTTGCTTTTGATATGAGAGATTCTTTTCTGGACTCAACCTTGTATAAAATTGTATTTGTATTTAGCTTTAAATCTGAAGTGGACTAAAAGGGCAGGACTTTGCATTTAAGAAATTCTTTGCTTAAGAAGAGCAAAGTGCTCCATCTCGGTAGATATTATAAATAGAAACCAATTCCGCACATTTCAAGCCAAATATATGGCATTTAAACTTTATGTATATTCATTCAAAATTGTGAAAACTCCTAATATAGGCCTGTTTTTGCTTTCTTTTTACAGCACCCTGTCAGGGAGATATTTACTTTTAAATACCTAACCCTGATACTTAATTTCAGAGGGTAATTGTCCTCATCTATTTGTCCAGCAAACCAAAAGAATTTTTGTTGAAGCCTTAACTTAAAGATCCCTAACTTAATCCAGTCACAAAAGGGTCAGGTATTGCAGTCCCTACTTTGGGGAGACTACCGTAAACCAGACATAGTGAGGAAGATGAACTGAATGGCACCCCAGGCCAACATTATTGCTCCACTGTTGCCCACAACAACATGAAAAAGCAGACAAATGTTCTGGAGTTTCAAGGTCATTCTTTCTCCAAGTGTCTCTTAATGTTCTTATTTGGAGACCTCTGATTTAGTCTGTTCCTAGCAGAAGGGGAACCATCTTACTTTCCACTGTGATAATTTTCCTTGGCAGAGTAGTAGACAACATATTGGTGTAGTGCATTAATATTTATATTTGAGGGTCTTATTTAAAGTGCATCTTTGTGAACACTGTTCAGACTTGCATCCAGAAAACGTTTTTAATTTAAATCCATTTCTTTCTTTGAGTATAAACACATCTCTTTCTACAATGTTCATAAGCTGCATAAATACAAGACCTTTTTCACCTCTGACATTTCTTGTTTTAATACATTTCTCATCATTTTGAAGAAAATTAAATATGGCTTACCATATGCTAGCTGCTAGATTTAAACACTCATTGTCCCACACAGACTTATTTTATAGAAATGATGTAAGGCAGAACCTTGCAGGCTGTAGACCTGAGGCTCCCACTGTTTAGGACTGAACTTTCTAGCTGAATGCAAACTCTGTCTTTACTCAAAACCATGAAAGAACCCCTGATCTTTCTTTGTATCATCCTTATCGAATTCACAAAGCTATATTCCTGATTTAAAATATGGTCTTTTTCTCCTCTAATAAGAATTAGTTAAAAATGAGAGCAGGGTTGCTGCAGGTCAGGATAAAACTGTTGCATTAAGCAAGGGAGATGAAGCTTTAGCTGTGCCTATTCGTATCATACTTCTATGAAATATGTTACAAGTCTTCCACTTTTACAGTTCTTAAAGCCAAAGAAGTTGGAAACATGATTTTTCAAATAGTTTCATTTTAGTTTATGGGCTCTTTACTCCAAATACTACACGTGGTGGCTAATAGATGTTGTTGTGTTTCAGTATTTTCATTTTGAGTAAGTGTTAGATATATGATAAAAACAATAGTCTCATATCATCAGAATTGTATGCTAAATAAACACGGAGTCAATTTTCAAACACATGTGTTTTCAAACACATTTTCAATGTTTGTCCCTCATTAGCTATTTCATCTTTTTCAGTTTAGATAATTATAGATGTCCAGAGGCTTATACAGGCTCATTGACTTCTTTATCAAAGGTTCTGCAGGAACTTGTTTTAAAAGGGTGTTGGTATGATACCCTTTAAATCTTTTCCTCGTTTAGTAATCCTGAACTTGACAGCCAGCTTTGGTTATGCAACCAAAACTCAGAGCTTTGTTTTGCAATATTTTTGTCTGGTTATTATTGGTAGCAAATAGTAACAGTTCCTCAAAAAAATATTCTACCCTTTATTTTGCTCTATGTTTCAATACTAAATTTTCTATTACCTTTTGCCTCTTTTCATGTCACTGTTATACAAGAACTTGGTCTTCCTGGAAGGATTCAGTTTTCTTAGCTGCTCCCTGCTAATACTTTCTGGTGTGTAAATAAAATAATGCTAAAATAAAGACCAAAAAATGTTGTGGGTTTTTTTCTTTGTTTGTTTTTCTTGCATACATTGTATTTAGAATAGAACAACACATATTAAACAAACGAGGGCAAGGAACTCTGAAGTATCATCTAATTCAGCCCACTGCCCCAAGGATAAAACCAACCATTCTTAAAAACATTCTTGATGCATATTCTTCTAACATGTTTTGAGGAATTGTCAATGACATACCTTCTAACTTTGCCAGTAAACAGTCCCATTGTTTAGTTATTTCTAACAACTAATAAATCTTTCTGCTTTCTTACTTGCTGTTCTTAAATTCTTGTGTACTACCAACCTGTCTCTGGGTTGGAGTAAGATCTATAACTGATTGCAGTTATAGATCACTGAAGTAGGGAACATCACTGCTCTTTTAGAAAACCAAAACTATAAACCCTGAACAGCTGCTTGTGCAACACCTCTTGCTCTGGGGTAGCCCACAACAACACATGTGCCCCTTTTACAGACAGCTTTCTAAAATCCTACTGTGTCTTCTCCCCATCCACTTTATGATCACTGGACTTCACATGAGAAAGGGGACAGCAGGGATAGGTCCTTCTCACCACTTGCAGACTGGGATGACTGAGGGCCCAGATGAGGCCTTCCCCTTTCTCCACTCTCCTCAAGAACGGGTTCAGGTTAAGTAGGACAGTGAAAATATACGTAATTCTTGCAAAATGAGTTTTGGTGAGTGCATTGTGGTAAATACTCTTGTGCTGGGGCAAAAACATATTAGAAATTAAAAAAGTTGATGGCATGTAAGCTTGGCTTCAGGGAAACCCACTAAATGATTCATTGAACAGGTTTGACAGCCAGGAGATGAAAAGCAGCAACATCCTGGTAGAGAGAGAAAGCTTCAGGTACACCTCACTTCATTCTCCTCCATCTCTCCCTGCCACTCCCTTCTCACCAACAACTCCAAAGGAGAAATCCAAGCCTAGTGCCAGAGGGGGTGGTGCACAGGGATCACTATGCTAACCAGCTAACTAAACATGCCACATCCCCAGCCACTTCCAGTCGAACACATGCCATTCACAAATGGTGGATGACGTCAAAGCATGCTTGGGCAGCTGTTGGCAGTTCATCCTGTCCATGGCCACCCACACCCAGTGGTGGTTTCTGATGGCTCTATGTGTTCTCCAAAACATCAGTCTTGACAGAACTGCTGTTAACTACGTTGGTGCTACAGCCCAATGATTGTAATCCCGGTCTTTCCCCAGCAGGGTCCTTTTGTGTCTGTTTTTCTCTCATCTCACAAAAGCAAGTGGCTGACTCAAGCATGCATCTGCTCCTTTACCTCCCTTCCCTCATGAGGAAATGTTTGCCCATAGTAGTGGCCACACTCTGGGGTTTCCCCATTCCACAGCAGTCTGTTGCAGATTCAGAACAGAGGTGACTTGTGTCACCAAATGGCTGCCACTCCAATGGGTATCAAGAGCACTTCCAACCATGCTATGGACTGAAACCATGCTAAGGACCATTCTGATTTCACAGAGAAGCTGACTGCATCCCTGTGTCCCAGAGCACTTCGGGGATTGTTTAGTTTACTAATACTGGCACAGGCTGATTTTCCAGGAAATCCCCCATAGCACAGCAAACATCTTCAGGTTATACATTAACATGAAATCTTAGGTTTGCTACAGAGAGACACACAAATAAAGTTTTTTCTTAAACTGGGGATGTTAAGTAGTTCTGCACATGAGTATGCTTGTTTTTCTCTTCAGTAATCAATATCCAGAGATTTTCAACAATTATCACTCTATTTCTCTCTATATACAAGCTTAAGAAGCAGGCCCATGTGAACCTCATGAGGTTCAAGAAGGTCAAGTGCAAGGTCCTGCATTTAGGTTGGGCCAACCCCTAGGATCAATACAGGCTGTGGAAATGAAGGGATTGAAAGAAGCTCCGCAGAGAAAGACTTGGATGTCCTTGGAAATAAAAAGATGGACATGATCGGACATGTGCACTTGAGCCCAGAGACCCAACCATTTCCTGGGCTGCATCAACAGAAGTGGTACCAGTAGGTTGAGGGACATGAGTCTTCCCCTCTATTAGGCTCTGGTGAAATCCCAGATGGAGTACTCTGTCCAACTCTGGAACAACTATGCCAGCTCTGTCCAACTATGGAACACCTTTGCTATGAGGAAAGGCTGAGATAGTTTGGGTAGTTGGAGAGGGATAGTTGGAGAAGAGAAAGCTCTGGGGAAACCTTATTGTGGTCTTTCTGTTCTTAAAGGGGGCCTATAAGAAAAATGGTGACAGTTGTCAGTATGGCCTGTAATGATAGGACAAAGGGTAAAAAATTTAAACTAAAAGAAGTTAGATTCAGACTAGATACAAGAATTTTTTTACAATGAGGATAGTGAAGCACTGGAGTATGTTTCCCAGAGACGTGATAGGTTCCCTATACCTGGAAACATTCAAGGTCAGGTTGAATGGGGATCTGAACAACCTGATCTAGTTGAAAATGTCCTATCTCAATGTAGGGTTAGACCAGATGACCTTTAAATGTCCCTTCCAACCCAATCTATTCTATGACTCTAGATTATACACCTCAGAGAAAATGGTTCCAAAGCAACATATGTCACCCCTCTGATTCTTTATAAAGAGTCCTTAAAGAAACTGTACTCATATTTGTGTTATTGTAGCTACGTGAGACATTAAAAGTGTCTTTTTTTTTGGTCAATTAAAAAAAGACTAACATATCAAGAACCCCAAATTGTCAGGTTTACTGTCTGTGCTGCTTGAACACTGAGGATATTTCAGATTCTCATACCAATTTCCTATTTCTGTATTCTTTGACCTTATTATGAATATCCAGAACTCCCTACTTTTTTATCCTGTTCAAACATTTGCCTAGATAATATTAATTAATGTGGTGCTATTGGAAGCCACTAATCTCAGTTTAAAGCCATCCTCACATATTTATCTAATCTGCGGTCAAAGGTTTTCTTCCTCTTCTTTGTGGCATGTGACTCTGTCTCTGCTCTTCTTAGAATTTCACTCTTGATTGCGGAAACCAAAACCTTTCCTGATATAGTAATCTAAGAAGTCACACATCCATGCTCCAGGTCATGCTTATCTGCTTCTGGTCCTTTGTCATCTCTCACTGGGGACTATGACTGGTAAATGGTGATTAGTAACCAGTCCCTATTTTCCCCCAGAAATCTAGTTCACTTACGTTGTACAACAATGGTTCTTCTAGCCATCCTTGTTACTGATTTGTCATCATTTACATTCTGTTGGCAAAGTCACATACTCTTGAATGCTTTCCAATTTCCTGTGGGAATGCGAGATGGGGGAGCATTGCGACCAATGATGAGAAAAAGGCTGAGATACTTAATGCTTTCTTTGCATTCATTTTTAATAATCAGATCAGCTACCCCCAGGGTATTCAGTTTCCTGAGATGGAAGATAAGTACAGAGAGAAGAATAAGCCCCCATAATACAGGAGGAAACAGTTAAGGGCCTGCTACAGCTCACATAGGACAGCCAGGGTATCAGGCCCAGCCAGCACGGGTTCAGGAAAGGCAGGTCCTGCTTGACCAACCTGATCTCCTTCAATGACCAGGTGACCCGTGTAGTGTATGAGGAAAATCTGACTACTTGGACTTTGGTGAAGCCCAGGACACTGTCTTCCACAGCATTCTCCTAGAGAAGCTGGTAGTTCATGGCACAGACAGGTGTACTCTTCTCTCAGTAAGAAACCTTCTGGATGGGCAGGCTCAGAGTTGTGCTGAATTGCGCTAAATGCAGTTGGTAGCTGGTCACCAGGGGTTTCCCTCAGGGCTCAGTTTTGGCACCAGTCTTGTTCAGTATCTTTATCAATGATCTAGCTGAGGGGATCAGATTGAGTGCAACCTCAGTAAGCTTGCAGATGATATTAAGTTGG
Organism: Florisuga fusca; assembly: GCA_038090715.1. Classification (NCBI taxonomy): domain Eukaryota; kingdom Metazoa; phylum Chordata; class Aves; order Apodiformes; family Trochilidae; genus Florisuga; species Florisuga fusca. The sequence continues at coordinate 436,081 of JAAWXA010000004.1, read as the reverse complement.
TTGGGAGTGCTGATCTGCCTGAGTGCATGAAGGGTCTATAGACAGACCTGGACAGTCTGGATCAATAGGCCAAGGCCAATTGCATAAAGTTTAACAAGGTCAAGTGCTGGGTCCTTCACTTTGGTCACAACAACCCCAGGCAATGCTACAGGCTTGGAGAAGACTGGCTGGAAAGCTCCCCAGCGGAAAAGGACCTGGGGATATTGGTTGACACCTGGCTGAATATGAGCCAGCAGTGTGTCCATATGGCCAAGAAAGCCAACAACATCCTGGCTTGTATCAGCACTAGTGTGATTAGGAGGAGAAGGGAAGTCATCATTCCTACGTACTCTGCACTGGTGAGTCCACACCTCGAGTTCTGTGTTCGGTTCTGGGCCCCTCACAACAAGAAGGACATTGAGTTGTGGGGGTGTGCCCAGAGAAGAGCGACCAAGCTGGTGAAGGGTCTAGAGAGTGAACCCACTGAGGAGAGGCTGAGGGAACTGGGATTGTTTAATCTAGAAAAGAGGTGTCTGAGTGGATACCATATACCTCTCTGCAACTGCCGGAAAGGAGGTTGTAGTGAGGTGGTTTTTGGCCTCTGCTCCCAAGTAAATAACAATGGAGAAATTGGTCTGTATTTGTGTCAGGGGAGGCTTAAACTAAATATTATGAAGAATTTCTATACTGAAAAAGTAGTCAGGCACTGAAATGGACTGCCCAGAGAGGTGGTGGAGTCATCATCCCTGGAGGCACTCAAAAAACATGTACACATGTCACTCCAGGACACGCTTTAGTGGGCATGGAGTTTTTTTCTGGGTTGGCGGTTGTACTCAGTAATGTCAGAGGTTTTTTCCGACTGTGACAATTCTGTGACTCTGCAGTTCAATGCAACTCATGCTTTTAGCATTTTATCCCTGCTTACTGAGAGATTCAAGTGAGAGGCACACCAGACAGGTTTCTATTCCCAGATTTCATTAATAGAAACCTTTGGCTGTAGTGTCCAAAATCATTCAAAAGAACAAAATGGGGAATAGGTAGGGAGAAAAGAGAGAAAGAACTCAGGATCTTTGTGTTTTTGGTATTCATGCTAAGAAAATCTTTGTCACCATTGGCTGTGATGTTAAACATGTGGTTTGGTTTTTTTCCATCTCTACAGACTTTTCTTTACAGGCTTTCCCAAAGCTTCCTTGTTGCTCATAGCTTATCGTCCACTACTTGCTACTCTGTTAATTCTTAAGCTCTTTTTTTGCCTTACATTAAACCCTGTCATTTTGTTAAGTATAACCTGTAACTAAACCCAGTGATAACAGGACAGTCAGTTACACCTTCTCCTTCTCAGTATCCCTGTGACACCCACTCAAGCAGCATGCCTGATTCTGCCAGTCACCCACACTCTTCAGTATATTTTTTCCTCTGCACAACTTAAAATTTCCTAAACTATTCCAAGAAATTTTAGATGTGCTAATACTACTTCAGTTTTTTATTCTCTCTGCAAAGGATTGTTTTCTGCCTCACCAAAATTCCAGAATCCTTACTTTTGGCTGACAAGTAGATGAAAAAACAAAAAGCATGCTGACAAATTAATATTATGCCATAACACACAGTCATAAGGGGGGGAAGGGTGAATTTCACAGGAAGCATTAAATTTCACAGGAATGCTTGCATCTATAATTTTGTAACTTTCAAGCACTGACTTCAGCACCTGAGCTATTCTTAAATTTTTAAACAAAATTTGTTAGTCCAACCAAAACCATTTCTCTCTATTAAAAAAATCTTGTTCTTTTACTGCACAGTGGCTTCATTACCTCAGAGAAGACAGCTCTTATTTATTCTTGAATGCACATAAATTTGTTCATATCTCCATCTCTGAACTTGTTTACTCTAACAAGCATGTTTTCCTTTTCAATTGTCTGACATCTACCTTGCACAATGTACTCTAAATACAGAAACATTTTTTTCTACCGTTCTGACCTCCCTATGCTCACTCTGAATTCTCCACTGAGTAAAATTCAAGCCCTTGTTCCTGAGCATCAAAGGTTTTACTCCTCTCTACTGATCTAGTATATTGAAAATTATTCAGATGTACCTGAACAGACCTCTTGCTCTCCCAGAAATGCATCATTTGATTACAGATGCCTGTTTCCTACAGTTTCACCTAAAAAGACTGATTCCTTTAAAATTTATTTAATTCAGTTCAACACCCAAACAGTATTAAAAGAATCTATCAGCATTTTCCTTAGGAGTCCTCATGAAATCTTTAAGAAAGGGCATAACTCAGAAGAGGTTGCAGGAAAGTTATTGTTTGTCATGTACATGTAGACACAACATATAAAAATATATGATCATACATCTATTGTTTTATCTATATTCTCTAGCTTTTGTGTATGACATCCTCATCAGTTTCTGCAACAACCTGAATTCTGACACATCTTAAAAGGAGGGCACTCTCCCTTTGTGACATTCATGTCATTTAGACATTTATATTGTATTGCATATGTATTATGTGCTTTTTGATATGTTGCCATTCCAGCTGGCAGACTCACAAGTATGGAAGACGTTCTCTCTTTTGCTCATTCACTTTCTTCTCTCCCTTGTGAAATAAAACTGTTCCCTGCAAAATGGAACAGATGCAACAGGAGAGACTGAAAGTGTACCTCTATGCTGTCATGTTAGCACAGACTTCCAGTTCACATTTGAGTCCAAATTCTCCCACCATTCACACTGTCTATGAATTGAATCAAATCATGGGCTGAAGGCTAGCACTAGCCAGCTGGCTCAGCAGGAGGGAAAGGCACAAACATCAGTAAGGAGAACCTTACTCCCAAGTGGTCTTCACAGGCTGGGCCAAAAGAAGAGATAGGAATCGAATCCAGGTGTGCTGTATACTGAAAGGGAATTTGGACTACTCTGCCCTTGAGCAAGAAGATGGGGGAGGTGAAATTTTGTTTAAGGCAAAATTCAAGAGGTAACACACATAGCCTGGACTGTGAAGGGAAGAAGTTACTGGGACATATGATCTCAGCACAGGAATCAGCTACTCCATCCTGTCAAGACTGTGGCAGTTCTAAAGGACTGAGTACCCAGGAAACTCATTCAGGATACAAGGGGAAATTTAAGCACATCCAAATTTCTAACCAGCAGGTGATTTTGGTTATGGTGCCTAGTGGGACAATACTTGGGCAAGTACCCACATTCCTGTGAGCCTCTAGGTGAGTAAAAAAGGAAAAACTGAAAGAAGGATTTACAGGGTGTTGTAAGTCTGGTACTGGGACAGGTTAAGATCTACAGCTGCAGTTGGTGGAGTATCACACAGACAGGTGGCAAGGTTCAGGAGGCTAGAGATAAGAGAGAGACAAGTCTCTCAAAGCAGTAGGGACAAGACAAGACAAGACAAGACAAGACAAGACAAGACATGGTGGTGACTAGGGAAGGTAGGTCATGTCAGGAGATGAAAAAAGGAATGCAGAGCTCAGAAAGACAGACTATAAGTGGAAGACAATTGTAAGGAAGAGATATGCCAGGAAGAAAGCCAAGAGAAAGCCAGGAAGAATGAAATAAAGATATATGTGCCAGAAAAATGGGACTGGAAAGAGAAATCAAGGGTGGGAAAAAGAAGGGAACTGTCCTGGAATCAAGCTAGAGAACACAGAAAAAAGAAAAGAGTCTGTGCTTTGAACGAATGGGCAGAAACATATGTATTCACAAGAGACATCTTTTCTGACAGCCTGCAGTAGAACTGGCACAGCCTGAGTCTCACTAAACTTAATCCTGGTCATGCTCAGAATTAGAATGTTTAAGTTTAATCTTGCATGTTTCCCAGAACCAGAATTTCTTAGAGTCACTAACAAAACATGCATAAATTCTCTGTTTCTTATTAATAAAGTACTGCATCCTGAAGTTCTTATTAAAAATCTATTTAATATGTTTATACAGAAACAATAAAAACAGAATGTTGCACAATCTGCTTTGATATACTCTTGGCCAGAATTAAATAAAATCCCATAATGTAGTGGTTCAGTTCTAGCAGCACAGCTCTGGTGACTAAACAATTAATGCTAGCACGCATTTTAAAGGTTTCCTTTAGTTTTGCTACAAAATGCATGGACCTGTGTGAGCAGCATGGTAAAAAAGGTGGAACTAAACATTGTTTTAATCTCTTAGGTGACCAAAGGAGAGATCCACTGTGTCATAAGTACTTTTACAGTTTTCTGTCCCTGAAGTCATTTCCAGAGAGGAAAAGATGAGGATTATTATATTATTCTTCACACTACTAATAGGTGTAACTTCCTCCTCCTCTGATATCTGGAGGTTATATATAATATTTTTGTCATTGCTGTCTTAGGAGGAAGGAACTGAAGTAATTCTCCACACTGACAACACCAGGAATGTTAGCCTGCCCTTCTCAAAAGAAAGTTATGGACAGAAGTTGTTAAAATTTACCCCAGACATCTGCACATAACTGAAAGGAAAGAGCTATTTTGTCTAAACCTAGTTGCAAAGGTGGATTTTTGGTCTTAAAACTATGATTCTGTTATTAAAAAAATAAACTGTGGAACTGGCATTGTGCTTCTATTTTTTTATGTTGTATCCGTTCAGTTTACAAATAATAAATGTTCCTGTAATTGTGCCAGCCTTGCATACTCATTCTGAAATGTCACACTGTAGGCTTTCTCATGTGTATGTCAAAGTGTTGTCGCAAACACGATTTGAAGTTAGTAAAAATAAATTCACTGAAAGATATTCAGCAAGCTTGAGACTAGACCTATAGATAGAGATTCCCATGACAAAATTCACATCTAAATACCAATGTTTTCAGCAGAGTATACATGTTTAACTGATCCCAGAATTCCACGGTGGGACATGATGTTTGGTTTTTTTGTCATGATGCACAAGATTAATATTAAATATGTGTTGTTGTGTGTGTACCCCTTTAGGACACAATTAGATCTCAACAAGCTGTCCAAGTGTCCAGAATAAACACAGAAAAATAGCCTGACATAGAACACAGGTAGCAATGTATTGAGGTGATGCATCAGCTATCTGTAAACAAAAATCAGAACATACCCAGCCACAGTCACAAGATCCAGTGCAAGCCACTGTACTTTATATGTCAGAGGCTTAACCACCCTGAGTGTTGTGCCAGATTGCTGCTGGTATTCTTTATAGCTTTCTTGGCTGCCCTCACACAGCACTGCAGCCCAGGGTGCAATACAATCCATAGCTCCTGTGTAGAAGAGCAGAAGAAATGACAAAATTCTAACATAGTGTATGATTTTATCTTCAAATTTCCATCACTGAATTTATAAACCAGATACTTAATTTGCACAGCTACAGTTATAAAACCATGTAAAAAATTGCTTTGACATTAAAATAAACATTAGTTTCTAATACGCAGAGGTTAGATCCATGGAGCAACTGTGCTGTTTTATAGTCTGATTTTAATTACAAATCTCTCCAACACCAGTCTTTTGGACACAGTATTTCCAAGAGTTATGCCAGATAATAAAAGAGATGCTTACCAGTATCTTAAACATGGTTATTTAAACCAGCATATCTAATGTCAGTATAATTCTCCAGTAATATTAGGAAATCTAGAACTGAAATGTAAGAAAAAGATTTTAGATTAATCAGAAAAAACCACAACATGATTACCAGCTTGTAATGCCACATCTTATTATTTATGTCCACAGTAACATTCACTGTTAATTAAATTTTAATTTCTCTATCCCTCTCTGCTCATAATGATAGACATCACAGATAGAGAAGGATCTCTCACTATGACATCGTCAAACAGAAGAACAAGCCCAGCTTACTAGCAAGTTTGGTCATACAATTACCTGGCTGTAAAAATTATTCTGGCACCACATTGAACATTACAATATATTCGGGGTAAGCAATCAAGCTTACCAAGCTAAAATGCTTCAAATGTTTCTCATAGACATCTTGACAGCAAACTGGTCTTCTATGTGCATTTCAGATCCCCAAACCAAGGGGCTAGAGCAAGCTCTTCTATTACACAATAGATGGGAAGGAGGGAAGCAAGGAGGGAAGCAAGGAGGGAAGGAGGGAAGGAAGGAGGGAAGGAAGGAGGGAAGGAAGGAGGGAAGGAAGGAGGGAAGGAAGGAGGGAAGGAAGGAGGGAAGGAGGGAAGGAGGGAAGGAGGGAAGGAAGG
>JAAWXA010000004.1:281201-429910 GCA_038090715.1 Florisuga fusca | reverse complement strand
ACTTATGTGCTTGTACATAGGCTTATTATTTAACAGCTCTGTACTTCAACCTGGCACACCATACAGCTCAGAGTACTTTGAATGCAAACAGCTTATGTCCTTTTATTCAGTCACTTGAGTGTTCTTTGGCAGAAGCCCTCTTTATCAAGAAAAGCAGAGATATTGCCTACCAAGAGGAGGGACAACATGTGTTATTACTCCCTAAGTGTTGACCCTTATCAGGGAATTGTGGGAAGAAGGAAGTTTTGGAAAACTCTTCTCTCACGCTGCTTTGTTGTTGGTAAGTAGCTGCAGCTGGGTAGCATCTGCTCCAATGTGGTCCAGCCACTGAAACAGGGAATATAAAAAAATTAACCAATTCGGTTCTTTTTCTGAAAAAAAAAAGAAGAGACAGATTCAATAGGCAATAAGTTAAAGTAAAACTCAAAGAATTTTCATATGCAATTACAAAGATAGTACGTTATGGGAAATAGGTGAGATTTGACATTTACTCACTGAGATTCCCATCTTAACCAAAAGCCTTTGTAGACTATACAATCCTCCTTTGGCTTTGTTTTCTCAAGTAAGATGTAGAATGGTCTCTGTGGTAAATAGAGAGTTAGCTTACTGTGACACAGAAAGACATAAATTGGCAGATAGACACATGACATCCTGGGCAAAAATGTGAAGATTTCATAATCATCTGAGTTGCATAACTTCTGGTGGTTTTCTCATAACTTGCCCTTTCATTGAAAGAAACTGGTTTTATTTTCTTTCCTAAAAATATAAAACACAGAGTAAACCACTGTAGTGCAAATCCTTTCACCCAGATTTATTTTAAAATATTTTCTGCCAAATGGAGATACAGGGAAAATAACTGTGGTGTCTCAGTGAATATATCAGTTCCAGCAAGGTTGTGAAGGAAAATTTAATTTTATTAAGGATGTAGGAAAAACTGTAACTGAAAGCAACACGCTTCTGAAAATTCTTGCTTACTCATATTCTCTTTTGAAGATAAAAAAATGTTCTTTCTTCACCTTTCAAAATACTATTTTCTACCACAGTCACTGCAGCAACTATTTCTCCTGTTCATCACAGCTATTTTTTGTTGGTTTAGGTGCTCCTTTTTAGTTACTGCCACTGAGGAAGGATAAGTGGTGTCTTGGAAGACAGCAATTAGAAATCTCAGGGGCTTCACAAGGATCTATCTAACAGGAAAGCCAAAGTCTACATGTCAGATATAGCCTCAGAAAGAGGCTCACAAAGAGAGCCAGCCCAGAAAAAATTAACTCTTTTTTCTTTTCCTTTTCCTTTTTCTTTTTCTTTTCCTTTTCCTTTTTTTCCTCTTTCTTCTTTTTCTCTTTCTTCTATTTTCTTTTTTCTATCATTTAGTGGTTTATTTTATTTTATTTCTATTTCTTTTGTTTAGTGAAATGTCTTTTTGTCAGTGTAGCTTTTTGGACTATGTTTTTGCAGAGTCAGATGATTGCAAGTGCTGACATGAAGAGTATGGAGTATGGAGCTGGAGAGGATGAATAGTAGGATCCTGGCAATGCCAGTACAGATTAGCTTTAAAGTGATGCTGCAGCCTTATGTTTCTGCTTGAAGTCCTCTGAAAAAAAAATCTAAAACAGTTTAACTTTGACTAAACACTCTATATTTTGTTCCTTTCTGGGGCTATACAGTGGTCCAGCTGTGCTGAAGATAACGTTAAAAATGTGCAGTCATATTTTGATAAGCTGAAAAAGAAACTTTTTTGAGCAATAGGACTAGGAGAGTATCAACATACCAACATAGATTTATTTTACACTAGGAACATATTTGGGAAAAAGATGAAGCTGTGCAGTTTACCTTTTAAAGAAAACCAAAAGAGATTATTAATTCTGCAAGAAACATCAAGCAAAACAAGCTGATGTATTCTGTACTGAATGTTCAGTCACCAGTGAATCACATCCCACATTAACAAAAACAGTCAGAGGTGGCCAGCACTGCTAACACAACTGTTCTCTGGTTAATTAGAGACAATGTTGAAAATTGCTATTTTTGATGGATATCACAGTTTTTCCTAGAGTAAATTCAGCAGGTTATTCCATCAAGTCAGTTATGAGAGGTAAGAGATTTATAAAGAGAGGGTAAAGGAAGATATAATCAATCCATTTGAAAAATCTGCACTCATATATTCTGAATATCTATTACTAATTATATTAAAATAAAAATAATCAGATTGAATGCAGTGTGACAAAAAGGCTATAACTGTATTTTAAAGTCTCATGAAGATTCCTCCAGAATAGGTGAATCTCTAGGGTCCAAGTAGCCTTTTTTATTCTGCTCTTCTGACATTTATTAGCATATGACTGTGCCAAGACATAGGCGGCATGCTTCTGCAACAGAGTCTAACCAGATATACTAAAGTATTTTTTAAAATAATTGCCTTTCTGCTTTAGTCACACTCGTAAACAGATAGACACTGATGTCGTAGATTGCACTACACAGAATGATTTAGCCTGTCTCCAGCCTGGAGCCTAGAGGGAAGCTTGATTCCAAAACAAGGAATTCTAGGAAAGCTTTTAGGGGAAACAATGATACTTGAGAAACAAGTCAACTCAGCTGTCTTCATCATGATTTGCCACAAAGAACAGGTCTGTGAAAGTGACCACAATATACTTTAAAACATTGTCAACAGTAAAAAAGACAAAAACAAAACATAAAAAAGCAATTATGATTGTGGTCAACTCTGAAAAGAATTACCTAAGAATAATGAAGTCTGTTAAAAAGATGCTGAAAGGTGTAGCTCAAAGATGATTAGAAGATGACTAAAAGAGTTAAATCTCTGCCAGCAGCATGACACAAACTGAGACTTAAAGACTAAACTGAAGGTAAAAAGGATATGCATACTTCCTGTCATGAAAGATTTGAGAAAAGCAAAAGGAAGCCAGCATGGCTAAACAGCAGTGCAAGAGAGATTAGTAAATGCAGGAGGACAAGTTTGAAAACGTTGAATTAATGTCTAAATATGGGAACTAGAGAGGACGAAACTTTGGCAGGTTAAATATAAAAACACAGTAAGGAAAACCAGAAGATCAATTAAATAAAGTTTGCAAAAACCAATAATAAATATTTTTTCAAACAACAAGCATAGGAAGTCTGGCAGGGACTCCAAAGCAGATATTTAGAGGACAAAAGAAGCACTCAGGGAAGACAGGGACATAAAAAAGAAGCAATATTAATCCCCTATTTTTTTGTGCATCGTGGATGCATATGGAAAGGCTCTTTTGCCAGAAACCTTCTTCACTGGGAACTTGTTACATTAGCTGACTCAAATTTAAGTGCTGGTAGAGAAGGATAAGGAGATATTAATTAATTAATTAATTAATTAAATTAATTAAATTGATTGATTAAATTAATTATAACCACCAGGACCAGAAGTTGCTCACCAAAAATCTCAAGGATAATGTTTCTGAGCTTGTAAATGTGATGGACAGCTTTTGACTTTGAAATACCTGAGTGTCTGTGGACTGAAAGTGGGCAGACATGATGTTAGTTTTTAAATGGTTTTCAGGAAAGACTGAATGACTAGTAAGCTTATCATCTGCACTGGACACATTAGTGGTAATTACAGCAAAGAACAAGATCAGCAGACACACAAACAAATACAATATACTGCAGAAGAGCTCAAGGCATTTTTGAGAAGGGAGGCTTTCCCTCCCAGAATTCTCTGAAGGAGGCAACAAGCTTGTTCCTAGGGGAAGTACAGCTTCTGCAGTCTACCTGCATTTCCAAAAAGCATGAAACAAAGTACTTAAAAAAGCTCTTGTGGGGACTTAGAAAAAGAAAAAATGTTTCCTCATGAATTAAACACCGGCTAAAGACATGAAGCACCAGGTAGTATTAACTTGATACCTAGAAGAAGGTATCATATGTATGCAAGCTGGCACTGTGCTGCCCAAAATTTTTGAAAATAGCAAGGTGACAGTGTTTTCTGCTGCTATTATAATATTCAAGGATGGTAAACATAAGCATCAGCTATGAAATGTAGAAGGAAAGCATGAAACATAGTGACTGTATGTTATAATGATAGATAAGATTCAGTGAGGATAAATGTAAAGTGCTGCACAAGAGAAAACAAAAATGCTGATGAACCAATACCTCAGGGTATAAGTTCAAGAATTACAGTAGATCTTTCAATGATCAGTACTCAGTAACTATGAGAAAAACAAGCAGTGTTTGAGAGTTAGAAAGAAAACAGAGAACATCATTCTGCCACCGTATAGGCTGTGTCATCTTTATTCCAGCAGAAGGAGCAGGAGTTGTCAAATAAAACTAGTGATTAGCTGGGTCAATACAAACAAGGAGATGCAGCTGAGCTATGAAGCATTTTTGTTGCAGAATTTTGAGAGTTAATGAAATAAAAAATTATCAAAAGATATTTAAAAAAATATTATCCCTGACAGAAAATTAGGCACCAAGCTATGAATTTTTGGAAGTCAGGAAAGTATTCTGGGGAAGTAAAACTATAAGCTCTCTTTGTTTCTGTATTTGTTGACCTAAAGAAGACAAGACTTAGGACAGATCTAACAGCAGTCTTCTGATACCTAAGAAGAGACTACTTAGAAGATGGAGGGGGGCCTAGAATTCTTCTTCTGTTCCCTTCAACATGAATGATTTTGTAATTCTATGATTCACTAAGTTTCAGCACTTCTGGAGACAGGCTACTAGGCTAACTGGGCTTTGGTCCAATCCAGTGAACAAATTCTCATCTCATATACATGTATGCATAAGAATACACTGTTAGAAACTCAAGGTCATACTCAAACTCAGTAGCTACTTAAAATCTCTGAAAGCTGAATGACACCAAGTGCCACTTGTATTCATGCAGTTTTACTTTCACGCTTTAAAAAAGAAAAAATATTGAAGTTCTCATAAATAACATAGATTCAAATATCCTATTAAGAGAAGATCAGTATCAGAGAGAAACTCACTAATAAACTGAAAGTTTATTGGGTTTTGGTAAATTTGTAAGACAGTAGTTTAATTGGCAATTTAGAAGCCAATAATAAACAAAAATGTGATATGTTCATGGAGAACAAGCAAGGGAAAATGGGAGAAGGCACTATGTCTGCTGTAAGTTAACACTGCTATGTGTTGTATAGATGTTCAAAATATTAGATGCATAAAATATATTATTTGATATTCAGAAAGATCTAAGAAGCTAAATGGAAGAATGCCTACAAAGGAAAGTAAAAGAGAAAAAAGAATATATTTATTTTGTCAAGACATGAAACTACTACAGTTATTTCATTTGAAAGATTTTTTTTCTCAGACTCTCCAATAAGATATTGCAATACACTAAGGCTCACTTTTTTATCTTGAAGGTAAGAGAGAATTATTAGTGGGCTACAGCTTTAGAGAGACTAACAGATAGAGGAAGGAGCTGAGAATATGAAAATGGGCTATCATCTGTATACAAGACATCAGACAGTAGTGCAGTACCACTCTAAAAAGAGCAAGGAAGGGAAGGAATGCAAGCAACAAAACCATGACGATAAAACAGATGTTATAAAATCTAACTCAACAATATGTGGTTTTGATTTCCTGGGAAGGAATAGGAAGGAAAAAGTAAAGTAGGAAAGCAAGTAGTTACTGAAAGAAACCTTATCAAACACACCATTGGATGAAACACAGAAAATAGAGGAGGAATGGCTCTTGCTTCATTTGGTGCAATTGAAGCAGAAACTAATTATACAAGTAACACAACAAAAGGCACAACAGAAAGAATCAGTAGAAAGGAAAAGTAGAATTGAATGAGGAAAGATCAAATATTATTGCTAGGACAATGAGAACCAGCAGGTGAAGAGAAGTGGGTAAGAACAGAAAGGCGTTAGCAGGAGTAACAAAAGACAAAAGAGCATGGTGTTAAAAGAAGGCAAACGGAGAACTCCCTGAGTTTGAGTCCCATAACTCCCAATCCTACAGAAAATTGTCTGGGCAGAGTAAGAGTTGGGATAGGCACTCAGGAGCTGCACAGAAACTTCAGCCTGGGCCATACTAAGTCTATACCATTTCTACCATTTCAAAATTTCTGCTATTTTGCATGTACACCTGTAGGCACAGTAAATTAAAGGTTTGGTGTTTTTTTAATAGTTATCTGCTCAAAATAGCCTAGGCTGCTAAGTGCCTACAAGGATATGTTTGACATAGAAATTACTGTACCAACAGATCAGCCTTTTGGGCCTTTCCTGGCTGAAAGTTGGGGCCCCCAGAAATGACGAGAGCATAGCTTGGGCACTGTAAAAGCAGACAGTAGACATTTCTGTACATATATACAGCTCCTATGGGAAAACCACACAACTGTTTCACAGCAGCATCGCGTCCGGAGTTAGTCCAGCCCAACACAGGAATGACTCAATCAAAATCCAACAGTCTTTATTTTGTTTGTACCTGCAGTACTATTAATTATGGGACTTTTTTGTAGGCTGATAGTCATATCCATCAATGACATGATGATATTCAGTGAGATGTGGCTCATTTCATGGACGCATAAAAATTTTTCGTTCACATTTACTTCATGGAAGTGGAGTATTTTCTTAAATCTTGGAATACCTCTTTTTTACGTATGAAATTAGCTGTTAAAATGTTTCAAAGTGCAAAATTTCAACATATTTTGTAAATTCATAACTCTGCCTTACAGGTCTCACTTCAATATAGAATATGCACTGCCCTAAACAGCAATACTGGGTACACTTGTGTAGGAAAAGAAAGCATTCTGGTCTTGTCAGCATCAGGCAAACACAGCACTCTACTCTTTGCCCTTTCTAAGCCCTTTAATGATATTTAAAAGCAGAAATCAGTGCCTTGTCAAAAACTTAAGTCAATATTTATGTTCCAAATTTGTGGCTATTCATCCTTTTTCTCTATGCTAACTACCACAGAATCATAGAACCATAGGTTTGGTTTGGAAGGAATCTTAAAGATCCTTTAATTCCAGTTCCTTGCAATGGCCAGGGACACCTCCCACTAGACCAGGATGCTCAAAGCCCCATCTAACCTGGCCTTGAGCACTTCCATGGAGAGGACAGACACAATTTCCCTGGGTAACCTGTTTCAGTGCCTCATCACCCTCACACTGAAGAATTCTTTATGAGTAATTCTTCTAATTCTTCATAATCCTTCTTATTATGAGTAATTATCTTGCTTAAATGCTTTTTAAAAAACACAAAGCCTTTACAAAATCTATCAAATCTGAGGTTATATAAGAAAAAATACTATACAAAAGAACTTTTAAGTATAAAGCTATTCTACTCAGAAATAGAAGGATCGTTATTTTTCTATGATGTAATTTCTCTGAGATCTTCATATTAGTTTAGTGATAATTTTAAAACTTTAAGAGGTGCCTTAACTCTCAGCTAGAAGTCTGTCGAGCATAAAAATGTGAAACAAACAGAACTCCATCAATTTCACCTGCCTTCCTCATGTGGCCCTCAGGACTGCATAACCAGTTCTGGGAGATACTGGTACCACTCTAACATATACATGTCACAAGCATCAAAGAGCACTTCCCTTCAAAAGGAAGCAAAAGGATTTACAATGACCTAAACCCAAAGTCTTATCCATAAGGACTTTACATTGAGGTTCATACTTGCACAGAGTGGTCAAGTGAGGGAGAAAGTTACTGGAAAATTCATCAGCTTCTTCAGAGACTCAAAAATTATATGACTTAGGATAAAACTGCACAGTTAAGGTTCAGAGACAGGAATAATGCATTGAAATAATCTTTCTAGCTTCCAGCGAGTTAGGTGCTCGTAACATTTGTTTTCTCTTGTTCATGTCACAAAAAAACCACCCCAATAAAACAACAAAGGATGCTAAGTCAAACACTATGAAGAATATCCAAGAGCAATATGTCTTTTCCTCAAAAAGAATTAACTATTCTAGGGACAAGGTGTGATTTTTCCACTGAAATAGATTACAAAAGGCTTTTCAACTCACTGTGAAGTTGTTATCAAAAAGGTATATTTAGAAGAAACAAAATTTGCCTGGCTCTAGTTATGTCACTGGTTGAAACTTTATGCCATATGTGATACCTGACATTACAGTATGTGATTGTCTTCTCATCTGTGTCTAGACTGCAATTATGAAAATTATCTAAAAAATAACTGGGGTACATTGTATAACATATGCAACATATAACATCTAACATGCAATATCTACTGTATAAAATATCTATTTATAGAATCATATGAATTACATAAAACAGATCCAGAAGGAGAAAAAATTTCAAACATAATGTAATTGAATACCAAACATGAGAAATAAGTGGGAAGACTGAAAATATCTGAAATTCCTCACTTGATACTGCAGAAAATAACCATGTTAAAACAGAAATAATGTCAGCAAAATATTCTGTTTGATTGTTCTTCATATTTTAATATATTCATATAACATTAGATGTAATTACTTTCTAGATAAGGATAGAAAAATTGCATTATTCATATAACTATCCATGAGTGAAGTGCTGGAACTATTCAGGAACCAAGCTGCAGAGCTAATTATCCAGTCAATAAAAATGTTGTCTTGCAACTTCCTGTCTTCTATATTCTCTGACATGGATTTCTTCACTTTCATCACTGTGAGCTCAACCAATAAACAAGATAGAAAAGGTACATAAAGTCTATGCTTCTGAGCTTTTTATGCCCACTGGCAAGTTCAGAAATGATCAAAGTTAGAGCTCCAGTTGTGCAGTGAAGGAAGTGTGTCTAAAAATGCATCTGTTTTGTGAAGTACTTTTTGCTTCCCAGGAAATAATAGTATGAAGCATGCATTCCCACCAAACAACTCTACAAAATACAAGCCTCTAGGTGTTCCCATAGACATCATCTACCACAGACTATTTATTTAGCCTTCCTCCTTCTAGCTCTGGGCTAATTCCACAGAAGTCTTAAGCCCATAAATCTCTCTTCAGGCAACTAAGACTACATCTACATTAACATGTAATTTAGCAAACAAAAGCAAAAAAGACTGGCAGACTGAAGATGCTGATGCCCCTGCATACACATTATATCTGTTTCAAGGCTTGTTCTTCAGATTTTATTGGGTCTGACGCCATGAACTGAATATCCCCATCACGCACATCATTTATAGGTGCTCCAAGGACTGGTCAGTGGTTTGCACTCCTAGGGGGGTTAGAGCACATTTGCAAGTTACTGGAGAAAAGCTTTTGATTTAGCTTCTCACAGATGGAAACCAGTACACATGTACAAAAGCTGCTCTAAAAAGCAAATCAATGTGCATTAAGGGGGGGGACTGAGAGTTTCAAAGCTACATAATGCACTGAATCAACACATTCAGGCACATTCAGTCTACAGGGGTGTCAACAGGGGTGTCTTTTTATCTGACTGTACACATAAAGTGAAGTTTCTGTAGGTAAAAAAACTAGCTCAAATCTCTAGCTGTGCAAATGGAAGCAAAATCTACATTCATCTTCAGAGCAGTAAAATTTACCTTCATATGAGAAATGGACATATTCCATTGACACTACGATTTTGGAGGATGGAGGCAAAACCCCGATGAAAGCTGGTGTGGCTGCAATGCAGTCATCTGTAAAGGGGGAGAAGTGGAGAGTGTTTATAGCCAGGAATCACCTCTGTACCTAATGTTCCTCATCCCACTGCTGGAGCTCCTCACAATCTGCAACAGCCTCCCCTCCCAACACAATGTTCAAGTGAGTGACCACAAAACTGCAGGATCATTCCTGCACGCAGCAGGGCTACAGCCCCTTGTTCCCAGAACAAGAAAAGTCACTTGGTCCTGTCTAAGGAGGGCAATGTCTGGAGAACCATTCCACTGTAGCAAGGCATAATATTTTTAATCCTGTTAGCTTCAGGCTCCTAGACCTAAAACAACTGGCAGGGTGTTGCACACTCTTAGCTTCCTGTGTTATATAAATCTGTGCATCTTGGACTGCAGAAGTCACCCCATAGAGAGCTGTTTGTGCCATAGAAACAAGGCACAGGCAGAATTAATCTGGGATACAACTAGCCCTGGCCAGGCAGGGTTGACTTGGAAACCAGGACAATTTAAATTCTGTACCGTGTAATGAAGTGAAAGCCCCAAACCTCCCATTTGTGTCAATGGCAACAAACATATCAGACACATATCACTGCCACTGTCAAGGAAGACATATGGGTGCAAAAGGCCAGCTGCCTGATAAATGATTGTAATTGGATGTCTGGATGGAATGAAAGTTAGAGGAGGGAAAGGCAGCATGGTTGTAGAGCAGTTTTGTATCTTGGGACAAGTACAATGATTAGATAAACTTCTAAATTTTTTTTAGGTCAACCACTTCAACTTTTTTTTCACTCACAGCCTTATTCAGACAGTAAGAAGACAAACACCAAAATGTCTTTTGCAGTACACTACTTCCTCTACTTCCCAGTGTAAAGTTAGCTTAGCTCTTACAGGACTAGGCTTGGCTAAAATGAAACTGGAGAAGGGCTCTGGAAAAAGAAAAATTAAAAATGAGAATGTTGTTAGTCCCATCAAAGTGCTTAACATGGGCTTAAACTATTTTTAAAGCACTTGTTTAAATTTTAAAGCACTAAGGGATTAAGAACAAACAAAGGCATTTCTTGTCTGCCTTGTGTGTAAGTAATCTTAAAGGTCAGGCACAGTTTTGCTCCTTGTAAAAGACCTCTGCATTTTTGAAAGTTAAAAAATATGTCAGATAATCAGCGAATGTAAATTAGCAAAGCTCTGTCATAGTCAATACAGGAGGCCAGTTTACACTGGCTGAGATTCTGGCTTCTGTTTTGCAAAATTCCAGGAGAAAAAGATTACAGTGTTTTTAAAGAAATATATCCTGAAAGAGGAAAAGCAGATTTCACTCTCTGAGCCTCTGCCAGAGGGAATGAACTCATAAGTACCATAAATCAAGAGACTGAAAACAGACAGCTAAAGTACAGTTCTTGTGACGACAGGTATGCTGTTTCTGTAGGTTTGCAACAGAAAGGCTGTGCATGCAGAAGCTCTCTAGTGAGGCACAAAGAGCACCTAGCTTGAGGATGCCATTCCATTAATTCCAGTGAGCGTCCTGACTTAGTCATTTTTAAAAAATAAACAAAACACCAAAACACACATCCTTCCAACATAATACTTCTCTCAAAAGATTTTAGAAGCCCTTTTGGTATTCCTTGGGCAGAAGAAGCAAGTCAGTAGCATGGAGTTCTCAGGAACTAAATCAGAAGCTTCCTAAAGATGAATTTAGAATATGACACTACTGTTTTCATCATAACGTGTTCAAAGTGTTTCTTTTGGCATATCAGAAAGGAAGTTTGTCAGTTTTTAAAAAAGTTATCATTCAAGTGGCTTTTTGCAGATTCTTGCCACAATGATGGAAAAGAGTGGAGTTGTATTCCAAAGCTCTGCTTTAATAGCTGCAGAGAGAGCAGATCCGAAAGCTGCATAAGACCAGATAGAAAGGAAAATTGAATCAGTGATACACCTGATCAGTAGAGCAAACAAAACCAATATTATCAGCACAATCCTGCCTCCATGGAAGTCAAGAAAGTAAATTTTCAAAGAGAACAGCATAAAATACTTAGGCTTCTTTTTTGTCCTTAGCTGAATATCTTTTCCAGTAATTTCAGTAAGTACTATTTGATTTAAAATTCCTCATGAATAAAGCAACTTGGAAGACAGCATGAACAAAATGAGTAGCTAGTTATTACAAAATTTTGCTATTATAATCAGGCTTTTAATAATTTTCCCAGTGCTTCACAAGAAACATTTGCAGATCTAGGAGAAGGATTTCTGAATCTGCCTTTTCCTCCCTGCCCCTGTGCTGTAATCACTGCAGAGTTTAAAGAGCATATTCATGTGAGAACACTTTATTTTCTAAATATGGACAACTGGTATGTTCAGGTGATTAATTTTCTGAGAGAATTCCTGAAAAGATATGATCCTTCTCAGAAGGTCTGGTATTACAGGCTTAAGTCAAAAGAAGAATGTTTTCTTTCACCTTTTCTTTCCCATTTCAGTACCCATAAATAACAACTACGTTGTAAGTAAGTTTTAAACTTAATTCTATACTGGAACTGACTTGTAATCATGTTTCAAGGATCTAGCACAACAAATGCTTACTTGATTACTCTAAACAAAAGCTGAACAGTGACAGAATAGTTAAACAAGGCTTACTCCCAATGAATAAAAGTTGAAAAGTATGGGACAAATACCTATACTTAATTCCTGGTTTTAGATTTTTAATTAGGTTTTTAATTCCAAATTTAACAAGGAGAGCCAAACATTAAGCTAGTCTATATCCCACATATAACATGTCTTTCCTAGTGAATAAGCATTCTGAGATAAGCATGAGGCTGTATACTGGAATTTAGGTCACCTGGATATAAGTGCTGCTCAATAGAATTCTGTCAAATGTCAGTTTCTATTATTCTGAATTTTAAAAATTCAAATAATTTTACACCAGGATCAAAGTACAGGATTCAAAAGAAAAGATATGAATGTCAACATACAAGCAAGACTTAAAATGCATGGCTTTAAAAATCTTTTGCAAAAGAGCATTCTTTCCATGCTTAGGAGAAATTCCACACTGCATTTGACACACAAGGCAATTATTTCCTTTTTGTGCATTTATGTTATCATATTCTGCTCTTTGACATCCAGTGTGGTAAAAATGCTGTTTGTTTTAAAATTTATCAAGTGATGGGATTTAACTTCCCTTACTGGAGATTTATATTCTAAGCTGACTATTTTCCTCTTCTCCTCTGTTTCTACTCTGCTAAAAAACACTAATAAATCTGTGCGATAATTAACACACTTTAACTTTTTTTGTTTGCAGTCAGTGAAACATACTTAGATTCTGGATTAAATATTATAAATACACAGACAGGGAGGGAAACTATGTTCTGGGTGAACCATCTTTATTATCTCTGCTTCCTCAAGAAACACTAATATAAAGTGTCACTACATAACCAACATCCAAAATTAAAAAGCTTGAATTATCATTTTAAATCATATGCAGAGATTACAGCTGTTCTGGCATGCATTTTCCATGCAGAAACCCAATGCTCTCCTGCTTTTATTAAAAAAACTTTTAGGATGCAAAAATAAGGACTAAGAATCCAAGAAAATGACAAATTAATGTTGATTTGTGCATTGGTTAGCGAGGACATTTATTTTTTATATATCCATCCCTCATATTAAATGAAAGCAAAAACAGTAAATGGGCATAAAATTAGACATTCATTACAATTAAAGACACAGACTATGTACCATTTAGTAAATTCTGGAACATTAATACAGCAGGGTCACTTTCTGCAGAGGGTTTCCTGTGGTGTTTTTTTTTTTTTAAAGGACGAAGGTGACAAATTTTCTGATTTCTAGATTAAGTGACATGTCCAGGGAAAACCCTCAAACCCCATTCCTCAAAATGCAAAAAGACCTGAGCTTGAGCTGCCAGTCTCATTGGAATAGTTAGCAGCTAAGGACGCCTGTATTTCACAGCAGAAAATTAGCCACCGCCTCCACCACTATTCCAGAAAGCCAAGTCCATCCTGTTTGCTTTTCTTTCCCATCATTAGAGGCTTGTGCTTTGCTGAGTCTGGAAAGCAGAGAATATATACATCTTTGTCCTTCACCTTCCACTTCAATTATCATGGTTCTGAAAGCTTTAGCTCTGCAGAGCAGAGCAGAGCAGAACAGAGGGACAACTACCAGGTAGCTCATGTTCAGCTAGCATTGTAGCAGATTGCTAAAGCTTTCCTGGGGAGTACAAGTCCTAGAAAAGAAACTGCATTTTTTGCTATTTCTGATTTATAAAAACTCATTTGTCATTTGGGTTTTATGTGACAAAGGAAAACACATTTTTCTAGGCTAAATTGTTGATTTAGAGGCATTAGAACATTTAAGACATATAGAAAAAAAAATAAAATTAAAATGGAACATGTTGGACAACCAAGCTCTTTCCATCTCCCTGTATAATTATTATAAACCTGTTTCCACTCATCCTGTAGATGTTCTGCATGTTTGTAGACAGAGCGGAGCCTCCTTCCAGTATGCAAGTTCCCCTTGTATATAATTACTTTTCTGTCAAGCAAGAAACCTGAAGACCTGAAGTGGTTCCTGGATGCTTATGTGGGCCCAGAATTCCATAAGTGAATGCTGCCATTTGTCTCTTCCGAATT
This sequence comes from Florisuga fusca, assembly GCA_038090715.1. Classification (NCBI taxonomy): domain Eukaryota; kingdom Metazoa; phylum Chordata; class Aves; order Apodiformes; family Trochilidae; genus Florisuga; species Florisuga fusca. Next base: position 415,736 of record JAAWXA010000004.1, on the reverse strand, counting down.
ACCACGAATTCTTGCTTTGTGCATTCAATGGAGATGAGATTAACACTGCTATTCTGTTTAAAAATTGAACCTCAACATCATCACTTGCAGTGCTCTAGTAGCTAAATATATAGTGTCTTATCTTGCTGAGGAATCTTTGCTGTGTTCCAGGACCATTTGTTAATGTCAGAGCAGCCACTGAAATGGTACAAGTTCATTATATTGTTATTGTACATACAGCATAACAAAAAAGTAAACAGAAGGTCAAATTCTAATCATGTGACTAGGTATATAAATCAAGAACATTTCCACAGAGTAAAATGAAATTGTAGGAAGTCAAAGACCTAATTTATTATTGTGGCACCCACAGAAAGAGCAATTAGAAATAAGTACTCAGAGCCACACAAGGTGAATAGAATATATAGCATTTTATCTCTGTACATTTAGATTTCTCTTAGAAAGCAAACGGTATAAGCAGATTTTCCTTTAGTTTACCATCCAAGAAAATCCACTATAGAGCCTAAACTGTTTGAAATAAGAACTTTACTAAAGGAGTATTTCAATAGGATGAATAAATTTTTTTAACCCATTTAGTTGTGCATCCTTTCTTCACTAGTTCACTTACCTGAGGAAAAAAATGGCAATTTGGAAAACAGATTTCTTAAAATTTAGTGCAGTCATTTTTAACCCTATGCTTTGGCCAACAGCTAGTGCAGGTTTTGTAAAGTCAACAGGGACCCACTACTAAATCTGTCCCATAAAACTTTCTCCCTGAGTCAGAGACATGACCAGTTTTCAAGACCATTATTAGTTCTTCTGTTTCTAGCAACCTTCCAAACTCACAAGGCATAAAAATAGGCAGGCATGCTTGAGAATATCTGAACATGTCTGAAACATCCAAAGCCTGACGTGTCATATCACCCCTAGAGAAAAGCCAAGCAAAAAGTGAAGGGTTTCAGGCTGCTGAGGATCTAGCTTATGTCACACCATTCTACCTTATTGCCAGTGTATGGACACATTCATGCATGTGAAAGATCACTACTTGTCAGCATTATTGTCTTGTAAAAAGATGGGTTTAAGATATTTCTAACTCCTCCCAACGTAATATATTCAATGTGTGCTTAGCTTTATCATGTAATGATGTCTCTTTCCTGATTCACAGCATGGTACTGTATGGATGACAACTTAAAACCGATCCTTCCAGTAATGAATACATGTTCTACTAATTTGTGCAGCCTAGGGAAAACTCTCTTTAACTCCTTTGTATAATCAACTACATCCCATGTCAGCTGGTTCTATTGCTGAAAGAACAAACAGGAGATTCTAAAGGACATCAGTGACAATGCTTGAGAGGAAATGTTTCTTATCCTTGCAGAGAGGCATACATGGATATTCATTTTTTGAGAAAACGAGATTAAGGAATTTCATGAACTAACATTCACCAGAGTTATTATCTCCCCCCTTCTGTTAGGACTGCAAGACAGCCTTGGTCTCTAGCTCTTGTCACCTGCTATTCTTTCCTAAATGTACAAGATATCATCCTTTTAATATGCTGAACAAACTCCATGTAGGTATGATTTCTTCCCCCTGCTCCTTTCTTACGACTGATCCAGAATACCAGTTCTGTGTGGTTTGTTTGTTTCCAGGTTAAAATGGCTATTGGACAGTTTATATCTACAAAACCCTATGTGAATATTAGTACTTGATTGTTCCTGCTTTACTTCCTTATTTCCTTGACCTCCACAGAAAAGCATGTCTTAGCCTTTGGCCTACCAGACCAGGCAAACCAAGATCTTTTTATCCTTTTTAGCAAAACAGTCTCTCCATTTTCCAAAGCAACCCTTCTTTACTGACGTTCAAAATGAAAAAAGCTTTTCTTAAGCCAGGGTTGACAGCGTTCTTAATGCATTACTAACTGTCAGAACTGAGGAGGGTAGAATGCCTTGACTCTATTGAAGTGGTGGAACAACTACCATACCTACCTTTTCCATAGCTACAAGTATCTGTGGAGTATTAAAAAGTACAACTAATCTTGTTTTAATTTACAAAGATCCTTTTCACTGGGAAAATGCTGTTTCAAACACTAAAGACAACTCTTTTCCACATTTGTGATTTCTGCCTTTTCCTGTTGGATTTAACATTTCATTTTACAAAGAAAATGAATGTGCTGTGAAAGTAAATATGTTAGAGGAGACGAAGCAGGCAGCTCGAAGCTATTTGTCACTGGCTGCCGGGTACCGCCGCAGAGCTCCGGGGTCACGCGCTGCCAAGGGAACGGCGACCGATTTCGGGGCCGGGGTCAGGAGGCAAGAAGTTGGCAAGGATACACTCCTCCTGTGCAGACAAATGGATGTACATACAGAAGGGAAGGGAGGACAGCTAGGGCTCAGCCTAAGAGATGACGAGGAAGGGCAATTCCAGCACAGAGCCAAAGCTCCTGGGGAGAGGTTACCATTAGGGGCAGCAGAATTTGTTGATGGTAATTTTTTAGTAGCTGGCTCCTGTCAGATTTAACCACATCATTTCCAGTGCTGGCCTGATGTGTGCTGTCCTCATCACTACATAAACCTGGCTCCTGTCTGTCGGAACAAACATTTCTTTCAGCCTCTTTTTAATAGGGTAAGCGATAATAGTAGGTAGAAAATGGAATTTATCTAAGACATGGTATGATTTTACTACAAAAAGCCACTAAAAAGTTTAGATCAGTCTAGAGAAAACATAAACAGACATGTGTTAGATATGAAACAAACAATGAAGCATCAAAAATATAGAGTGCTTTTTTTGTAAATTCTTCAATAAAGAACACAAGGTAACTAAACAATATTGGACGGCAGTTATTTAAAATAAAAGTTATTTAAAATAAAAGTACTCATATTTTACACAATGCATAGTTAGCCTGTGAAACTGATACCAATAAAATATTTGAGCAATGACTTCATAAAATTTAAATAAGTCTAAAATTCAATGGGTAACAGGAATATCTGCATTACATTTTCTCTTTCTTTCTCTCACTTGCCTTCTTAGTACTGTCTGAATACTCGTTTGCTAAATCTAGGAAAAAGGGAGAAAATATGGCAAATCATCCTTCAGAAACAGTTGAGGATGATGATTGCTAGAGAGTATTGCATCATGGAGAGAAAAAGAAATGCAATTAAAGTCATTAAACACATTCCTCCAGAGCCGGAAACTCTAGGGAAAGAGTTGTCACATGAATCTGTCCTTTTAAAAGAGTATTTTGAATTCAGATTACTTCATAAATGAAAGCAGACTGAACTCCATTTCCTTTTTATAAATACCTTTTAAAATTACTTGGTAGATTGACTATATTCAATGAAAATTGATACTGTTTACAAAATCTTAGGAAAAAAAAACAAACAAAAAACCAGCAGGAAAATACATTATCCTTTTACCATGCAAGTGGTACTTCAGTAGAGGACCTATGTAGTGGTTAACTCCACATGAAGCTGGTCAGAGGAATGGCTCAGGCTTACGTATGTGTCACAGCTCTCCATTCTGGATTATTTCCAACACTGGGAAGCAGGGGGAAAACCTAATTTTTAGATTTCTTAATTATCTATCCTGTCAGAGCTCAGGGCTTGTGCATGAATAAGTACTGCTGTCTTAACGAAACTGAAAATCAAAGCAAAATAGTTTAATTCTGCATTTGCTTATGCAAGTAAAGACACAGTAAAGTAAACTGAACAGTCAGTTTGGGGGACTTAAACTAGCACACAAAACTAATTTAAAAAATTTTGAGAATTTTAACTAGAACAGGGTCTTGCTCTACACCTGCACCCAAAACAACCTAGTCACATTGAGTCCCTTTTAATTGGTAAAAATCATCAACTTTCTACCTGTCCTCTATCTTTAAAGGGGTATCTAAAGTAAATTGATAGCCTACTGTAAAAGGTCTGGACTCACAGCCTGGTCTCCCCATCCTCCCTCCTCTATCAGTTAAATCTTTAGCTGAGAGTTTCCCTGCAGGAAAACACAGGGATTAAAAGAGCAGACAGTTTCGCAGTGCCATAACCTCTTGTTGGCACAGTGAGAACTACTCCCTTGGTGAGCTCCAGAAACAGAAGACTTTCTAGTCAAGGAGACAGCACTTTAGCATGAGGTCATTTCTGCATTCTCTCTTACATTCTTGTTAATAGAATGCTTTGATTGCATTTCCAAACCTCAAAAGGGAGGAAATTCCAGAATTAAGGTTGACTTTTACTGCACAGGTGCTGTGGTTGGGCATTTCCTGAACACCTGTTTTACCAAACTTTTTTTTTCAATATAACTTGCAAGTATTATTTTTAGTGTGAGCATTAAAAGAGGCAATCCCAACCACAACTTTAGACCTGGACCCATTCTCTGGCCCCAGGGTAAGTAAGTGGCCGACGACAGCTTACACCCACAGAGCTGAACTCTCTTTCTTCCCCAGGACAGGGGGGAACCGCCTAGAGGAAACAGATCCTGGCTTGTACTCCTCCTCTGACTGAGCTCAGATCTGGAGAATACTACCTGACTGGACCAAAACCGTGCCAAGCTGAGCACTAAAAATTAAACTCCACAGACCATTGCATGCTGGTACTTGAGCCCATGCTTCATCTCTGTTTTGCTTATTAGTGTACACATTGCCAGTAGGTTGGGCAGGAGGATCAAAAAGCATTAAGGAAAGGAAAGAGTCTATTTACGGTGAAGGATATCTTTGGCCCAAGAACAAACATGTGCAAATTAACAATTAATATATTAGGCTTCAAATTAAAAGGTTTCCAACCATGAGATGAGTCAAATTCTAAAACAACATTCCCATAGAAGAGCAGGGGAAACAAACTTAACCCATTTCATGCTTAAAATGAAGTCTGGGAAGTCCTTTTACTCCTATCTAAGATTCAGTCCTTTCTATAGTTCTAATGCAATCAGATTTCATTAAACAAAGAAAAAAAAATTACTACATCCTTAGCCACTGTATCTGATACTGTGCCTTTCCCTTTCTTCAGACTAAATGCACTGCACAAAAAAAAATAATCACATTTTTTAAGGGAGCAGGAATAGTCTCAGTTTTCCCTGTAAACAGGGAATATTTTTATCCAATGCCACTTACATAGCTTTTTGTTTTCAGATGACCCCATTTTATCATGAAACTCCAGGAGTTGTAATTACTGTGAATAGGATGACATAGACTAATGCAAATCAAGAGATTTAAGCAACAAAACTGGGAACAGAGATATTTATTTCTAATTCATTTATCACTCCAAAATACTAGAATCAAAATATAACAAGGAGTTACTTAAATACAGTAAAATGATAAACTATGTGACTTTCTTTGGAAATGGAACTGTACAAGCAAAAGAACATGGGATTTCTTGAGGTTGTATAACTATAATTAATGCATCAGGCTGCGCAAACTGATCTCATGACAGGCAAACAACTAAATTTCAGACATCAGCTGTGGCTGTCTTGTCCTGTAATAAAGATCTAGTTGCACTGTAGCTGTCCAAAATGATGTATCAGCTCAAGCCTGCCTACCTCCAGCATTGTCTGGTTTGCTGACTGTAGCATGTAACTGTCTGCTTTTCTCCCAGAGTGAAAAAACAGGGCAAATGTGAGGAAAGTTAAAAATCATGTGAATCCTGAGGAAATAACGAGTATTTAATATATTATCTTTAATTCTTTTTAATGCTGTAGGCATTTAATGCTGTAGGCAGTGTTTTACACTGCAAATATGCTCCTTGGAACCATGAGCTCCACTACTTTTGAGTACTGGAGCCGAGGCCTCTGCTATTCCCCTTTAACAACTAATGACAAATCTCCTTGTTCCTTCATGACTGGAAGCCTGTGAATACTGAAATATCCCCTACTGTGATCTTGGGGATAGAAATACCTCCCTGAAAGTCAAATCAACTACAGTATCTCAAAGAAATCAGTCTGTGTAAGATAAAGGACTGTTCCTTCGTCATCCAACATATTCGGGGGCATTCCACAGTAGATGGCTGGCAGACTTCAGGAAAAGAGTATTCTTCAGAGTTAGTACTACTAAATGCAAGAGTTGAACAGAGAGTTGAGCACTGCTCTCAATCATCCAACAAAACCCAGTACAGAAACCTCTGCAAATAAGACTAAATTGCTCCTGCAGGTTGGGTATTCCATCATGTCATTTGGACTCTGCTATAACTGAGTCGTGCCAACCACTGTTCAATGTAACCACTAGCAACTACCACACCACGGTGTGCTATGGTTACATGCAAACTCAAGGCTTGGAAACCAGCAGATCTGTCCATCCCAGTATATCCTCTGGACTCTTTCTGATGAAATGCCAAGACCAGACCTGGACTGGCATCTTTCACCTCTGCAGCCACCCTCATCACAGAAAGAACTAGAGGCATGCCATCAGAGTAATCACAGTGTACTCCAGCAGGTCTCCGTGATCTAGACAACAGAATAACTTTCAAGATCACACATGTAACTAATTCCTCAAACGCAGACGTAGTCCTTTTTGAGTGCAAACACAGATGACTCAGATGCCTTTTAGCACACATGTAGGGGAAAAAAAAAAAAAGTTAAGACCAAAAAAAATCTTTGAATTGTTGCTGTCCTCTGATCTTGAAGACTTACTGACTGAAAAACTTTACAAGAATTTAAAGGAGTCACATATTTCTATTACTATTAACAGACAGAGTCATCGGAAGCCAAAGGGAGATTGCCAAGGATCACAGAACTCCAGCAGCATCAGTTTTTCCCATGTTCTCTGCACACCAGCTTTTTCTAGCTCATGCCAGTGAGATCTTCAGATGCTCATTTTAGACTGCTTTAAAACTGCTGTATATTGAAAAAATAGTATGAAGTTCTCACCTTGAGTACTGTGTGCAGTTTTGGGCATTGCAGTACAGAAAAGACATCAAGCTATTGGAGAGTGTCCGTCCAAAGGAGAGAAACAAGGGTGGTGAAGGGTCTGGTGGGGATGACTTTGGAGGAGCAGCTGAGGTCACTTGGATTGTTCAGTTTGGAGAAGAGGAGGCTGAGGGGTGATCTCATCACAGTATACAGCTTCCTCATGATGGGACTGGTGCTGATTTCTTCACTCCTATGACTGAAGATAGGACTTAGGGAAATGGCAGAAAGCTGAATCAGGGGAGGTTTAGGTTAGATATCAGGAAAAGGTTTTTTTCACCCAGAGGGCAGTTGAGCAATGGAACAAGCTCCCCAGGAAAGTGGTCACAGCACCAAGCCTGCCTGAGTCTAAGAAGCGTTTGGATGATACTCTCAGGACATGGTGTGATCCTGTGGGTGCCCTACACAGGGACAGGAGTTGGACTTGATGATCCTGATGGGTTACTTGGATTGTTCCTGATGAGTCCCTTCCATTTTGGCATATTCCATGATTCTAAGAAGCTTTTGTGTAGCTTTGTGAAGTCAAAAAATGGCCATTTACTTTTTAGCTGCTAACCAACAGCTACAACTATATTCTTACAGGCTCTGATTGAGTTTTAACAGCATGAGTGCAACTTCCTATTTTGGGCTTGTCTTCCTTCCTAAAATCTTTTAGTAGTAAAACACAGTACCTTGGCATAATAATTATCCTGCTGTAAAATCCCAATAGAAATAAAAGTGTCATTTTATTGCAAAGTAAACCAGCAAAGACACCAATAGTCTTTTAGGCTTTCAGTAAAAACGTTTCCTCTACTTCAGGATTTCAGACCAGGATGCCAATCAGATGAACAAAGCCCACTTCCCTTGCAGTGAAAACAAATATTACACTCTAGTTTTGTCTACCTGCTTGTCTCCATAGCTTCTTCTAGGCAAATGACTCTCACCCACAACCATGCTGCACTGCATGGTTCTTCTTCCTGTCTCTAGATGGCTTTTGGACTGCACAGTATTTTTAAAGAATCATCTCAATGAGGTACTGAGCTATTCATACATTAATTTCAATAAACAATGGAATTACAATCCAATATTTTTTTTTCTTTTTTCTATTAATCCAGAATACTGCATTTACACCCAGCTGGTCTTCCAGTCTAACAAATGAATTCCAGTTAGTGATTTTACCATATAATAACATAATTACGCCTAAAAACCTAGTCTCTGCTAATACATTATGGGGAATCAAACAGTTACATGGAAACTGCTTTTCACAAATTAATCATTAGAGCCAGACCATGCGAATAAAAAAAGTGCAGCTTAATCCTGTTCTTTTGTGGTGCTCAATGAAATAAAAGCAGCTCCATAGTGGTGCAGGCATCCCTGTGGACCTAAGCTTTGATTGAATCATTCACTTAATTGATGATTAGTAATACTGAATAACCACAAAAGTTCTCCCTGTCATTTGAATAAAGCACAAAGGATATATGTTGCTCAAAAGAAACCAACAGTCACTTCAGTAGCTGCTAAGTACAAGAAGGTTCAATTAGAAATTCAAAATACAGACTTTGATCCAATATTAAAGTATTAATACTCAGTTGTGGTTGTGCTCTGAAATTAGACTATGTGAATTCTCAGTCACAGAATAACACCAAGTATATTTTGTGGTATCAAAGATAGGGAAGACGTCTTAAGGAGTTAGCTCTCTCACTGAAGTTCCTCAATATCAAAGCAATTAATCTACTTTTCTATGGATCTTGCAAGACTACAAGGTTTTTCTTTTCTGTGGAGTAGTGATTCCTCTACAATCAAGTATTTAAAACCTAAGGAAGTTTGAGGGAACTCTGGAGTTTCTTTACTGTGTATACTTCAATCTTAACTTTTTTTATTCCTATCTGCCTGAAGTAGATTAAGAAAGCTGAAAAAACAAACAAACAAACAAAACCAGGAGCAATGGAGTTAACCGAGCTAAACATACAGGGTGGGCCTCCATGCCAGTAAGGCTCCCACACAATCAGAGTCTCTAACAGATTAGATGGGATCAGTGTGTTATCTTTCTAATACTTGCACACTGGTGTTTACCTTCACATCTTAGATAGTTTCATAGGAAAAATTCTTCAATTTTCTAAGCTCATACAGAGCACTTTTTAATCCAGCAACCCCAACAGCTGAAGCTGGATCTGATTCTGCACATTCCAGAATTCCAGCTTGTTCCAGCCAGCAGACAAATTATTGACATGCTGGGTGGGGTAATTCTGTTCACAGATGGAGTATAGAAAATGCAGCAAATATTTCATAAAATTCCAGAATACAAAGCAGTTAGCAGCCATTTCTTGCCTGCAGAAGACAGGTGAGACTCTTCCATTCATGCTAGACTGGAAAGGTGTCATTTATACTTTAATTGTTGCTATTTCCGTGAAGGCAGACCATTACTCCTGGCAAGGAACAATCCTGCTGAATGGGTGGAACCAAATCCTGTGAAGAGCTGGGATGACCAACACTGTTTTGCATAGCTTCCCTGTGAAGAAACAGGTTTTTGCAGAACGATGACAGGCGTCTGTGTTTGCCCTCAAGCACCTAGAAATACAAATGAGGCAGGTCATAAAAGACTGACTGTGGTTTGCAGTTGTGCTTTGGAAACCTACTTACTCAATGCACTAACGGTTCATGGCTAACAAGTTTTCACCTGGTAAATTAAAAGTTGATACTACATAAGACTAATAAAAACATGCTTCCTTTATCGTCTATGGACATAAGTTATTAACAAGCTTAAACTATTATACTCTGAGTTTCATTGAAAAGACTTCCAAAACCATGCTGACATCAACGTCAGTAGCAATACAGTTGCAAATTCCCAGCATAAAGGAAGAGATGAAATGAGCATTATTCCACTATAGCTGTGCTTGATTAAACACAAGGGCAGGTTCAAGAACTCAGATCAGGGACAGAGAGAAAAGGTGCATGCTGCCAGCATGGCAAAGAAACTCAAGTAGGACCACAAGTCTTATACTCCCTGCATGGCTATCAACAACATGGCAATCTGTAAAGATGAGGGGCATCCACTAAAGCTTTCCCATCACGACTAACTGCAGACTCTGATAGAGCTGCAGGTGGAGAAAGACCAGAAGTCTTTTTCCATAACATAGGTAACTGCTACAACAGACTGCTCTTTCACACTTTCCAGGGCACCTCCCCAGGAGGCTAAACTTGTCATCTGTTCTAAGAAGGAAACATGCCATAACTTCCTGGCCCTATTTGCTAAATGCACAGACTGTGGAAGCAGTGTTGGTTGACCACCCCTAGGTGATATACAAAAATATCTTCTCAGTGAGTGTGGTCCTTGATTTTTTTTGTTGTTACAGGCTTCCTCCTTTTCACTGCTTGTCTATTACTTGACTCATAACCTTTTAGAAGACAATACGCATATAAAACAATCTGTCAAAGCTTAGAGGGTAACACAAGAACTCCAAGGCAATTCAGTGTGGTAATAATCAAGAAATGAAAAACAAAACAAAACCTCCAAACCAACCAACCAACCAAAGAAAAAAAAACAACCAACAATCAAAACAAAATAAAAGAATAAATTTAGTGTAATGCTATAAGAGAATTATCAGCCTGTTTTATTATTTTTTTTTTAATTGGCTGCAGAGGCACCAAGACATTAGATGTTTATCTGCTCTACACTGAAACCAAAATATATCGTGGAGATGAGGATGGGTTCTAAATCTTTCTGTACCTGAACAGCTTTACTTCAGCAGAAATCTAGTATTTTTAAAACATCCCATTGATTCTAGGTTAAAAGTAGACAAACTTTTCTAATAAAATGCCTTAGAGGGTACTCTGAGCGTATCTAGCCTCCCTTGGGAAATGACCATTGACTTGGTCAGACTATTCTTTCTTAATCATCACTAAAGATTGCTGCCTCAGGAAATGCTAGTGCCATAAGCAGTTCTACTTCCCATTTAATGCACCCTCAAGATTCAGTCTGTGTTAACCTGACAGCTGTCTTCTCTGAAGCAGACTCATCCTGTCGCCACTGCTGGGATGGCTTTGCCAGCAGTACTCCACGCAGCAAAAATCAAGTCTCCTTTTTCCACAGCCAACACCAATATATCATTTACACAGCACGCAAATTCAACAGCGTGTTAAAAGACCTGCAGTTTCACCTTTCCATAAGCATTAGGAGGCACTGCTCAACAACTTTTCTGTGGCTGGAGCAGGTAAGAGGAGTTTCCAAGCTCCAGCTCAGATGTCTGTTCCAGTGCCTAACTTGTGTTCGCCGATTATGGAAAGGCAGAAGCACTGAAATGGAAATCGCAGACCCGAAGTTGCCTGCCGGGTGTGCACGCCGCTGCCGCAGATAGGTGCTGTGCTGAAAACGCCGGGCACTTCTTGGGATCTGCGCCAAACCCTCCGAGCCCGCTGCCTTCCCCGCCGCGGGCCGAGGCGGCGCCTCGACGGCGGGCCCGAGGCGGCGCCTCGACGGCGGGCCCCGGCGGGAGGGACCCCCCCTTCTCACCGGCGTGGGTGGGGGACCCAACCCAAGGGCTTGGCTCAGCGCCGGCAGCCTCATTGACCTGAAGTGCCGTGGCGGCAGGACGCTTCCCCCCACGTTGCCAGAGACCTCTGCAGAGGAAGCCAAGACCCCCTGCCCTCCTCGCCCCGCCCCGGGCCGCTGCCGTCCCCTCTTCGGGGTCACCCCCGAGCATCTTCCGGGAGAAGTCTTCTGACNGGTTGGGGGGCAGCCGCCGAGCGCGGAGCGGGCACCCGCGTCCGTGGGGCTGGCCTCGGGGGAAAAGGGGGGAGGGGGCGGCTCCCCGGTGACTGGAGAGGTGAGGGGCGCCGGAAATGGGAACTGCTGCTGCTGCTGCTGAAAGATTTGGGGCAGCCGAGGTAGGGGGGGGGGCGAGAAAAAAAATCACCCGGTCTTGCCCTTGGCGCCCGCATCCCGTGGAAAAGTTGCAGCAAGCGGGCCGGATCGGCGGCTGAGAATTGGGAGATCTCAAAAGGCGCTCGGAAAAATCGCCTAAATAAATCAGTTGCCTGTGTTACACTTGACGAGCCGAGTGCGAAAACACGAAATAATCGGAGGCAGCCGTTCCGTGGCTGCTCTGCTCAGTGGCTCCATTCAAGCTGCTCCAGCGTGCGGCTCCGGGTCGGTGTGCGGGTACCCCCCGGCATTCCGCCCCTCGCCGCCCCTCACCCCGCCGAGAAGAGCCGCTCTGTACCGTCGCGGAGGACCCCGCCGTTGTTTCTCCAAGTTCTGTAGAAATTGCAGTCGCTGTGCTCTGCGTTTCTTAGAAGGAAGGATGGGGACGGACACGATTGGGAAAAAGAAAAACAAACAACGAACAGAAAAAAAAAAAACCCAACAAAAACGTCTTATAAGAAGAAACAGCTCAGGGAAACTAAAGAGAAAAAGTTTTAAGGCTTGCTTTTGCAAGGTCCCAGTATCCTTCATCCTGGCTGAACAGAGTGAGAACCAGGGCTACTCAGTGCGGAATCTGATCTCCGAGAGAGACCAGTGCATGGACACGCACACCGCTGTTCCTGCGCTGGAGGCTTTTCCCATTCCCTCCACTTCTTGCTTAGAAGGAAGATCCTTTTTGCTTTTCTCCGCTTTTTGGCGGTTTTTGGTTCATCCACACACCAGTAGCCTGAAGACACTAGAGTAACGCATTCACTGGAAAAGACCTAAGATATATTGTTTTTTAAAAAGGGAAGGACCTTACTGAAGTCTTTTGGGCAGTTAGATAGTTTTGCAAGAGGTGACAGGAATTAGAAGTACTCATTTTTTGAAATATTTCTTAGCTGGTGAAAGCACTGGATAATGTACAAATACTTAAGGAGTTAGAACTCGAAGACTTAATTTTTGTGGTGCTGGAGTAGTTAGGTGTCAGTTCTGAATGCTAACAGCATATACCCATTGCAGTTGTTCCCTTTAGATGACTAAAGAAGCCTTGCACCTCAAAGCTTGTTTAAGACCCTATATAAAATCTTTGTTGAGTGTGCTGCGTAGATTATTTGGGAAGTAGAGCCATATTTATGTGTGCTTAGTTATATGCATTCATTTAATACCAAACTTCATTGCAGTACAGTCACAGGATGTTATCCTAGCCTATGGAAGCATACATATAGGGCTTTTTCTTCAGAGAAGACAAAACTGTTGAACAAACAACTAAGGATTTATGAGTGCAAGCAGTCAAGTGTTTTATTTCATATGAACTGTAAACTTCTAAAACCAACAGAGTATTTTTGCAAATTCAGAGCAAAGCAGGAACAATCCCTCTCTCCCAATAAAATGGGAAAGACAGAAAGACAGGCAGTCTTGGCATTTGGGACCATATGGCTTGACTCAGGAGCTCATGATCTGTAGCCTGTGGAACAGTTTCTTGTCATGGTGGTGAAGCATCTGTCAGCCTTCAAGCAGTTATTTTTCCTGCTTTTTGGAGGCAGTAACAGCCTCCTAGCTCTCCAAAGGATTGTATCCTTCATTTTAAGGATTAGCAAAACATTAATCATTTGGAGGGGGCCAAAGCAGGAGATGATATTCTGAGAAAGACTTTCCACTAAAACCATGAAGACCCTTGCACAAAGAAGGATCAAGCAAAGAGGATGCAGCAAGAAGGACAACATAAGCACCCTAGGGTACTCAGCACATTAAAGTAAATTTTCATCTTTATTCTCTCCAATGACTACTTTTGCTATTGTCTAGACTGGTAACTGGTGTAATGAAAAGAACAGGACTGGGAAGCCAGGAAATAATTTAGCACTTCTTGTACTAAAATATTCTGCAATAGACGTAGTAGAGAAAGTGAGAACAACTACATCACTGAGCCTTGAAAACACTTAAAAATACCTGGATAGGGCTTAAATTAAAGCAGGGATTTTGATGTTTGAGGTATTGATTCACAGGGATAATATGTAACTAGTGCAGCTGAAGCAGTAGCTGCGTCTCATGTTAGTGCAACAAAAGTGCTGAAAAGGGAGCAGGTTGGTCAGTTCATTTAAATCAGTCTTAACCTGAGAAACCACAGGAACTGCAGAAGCATGCTCCCCAATAGTGTCAACCCTAGAAGGATTGTTTCCGAAACTATAGTTTGATGAATACATAACCCCTTGTTTTAAACATACCCACACCTCCTGGATATGGTGGGGTTTTTATTTGTTTGTTTTTGCTTTTTTTTTTTTTTTTTTGTGTGTGTGTGTGTTTTGTTTTGTTTTGGGGTTTTTTGTGCTTTTTTTTTTTTGGCTAACACTGTCTTTAAAAATATTATTAAGCATTTAGATCCAGTCATATAAATCCTTCTTCAGTGTGACTGTTTCCATTAATTAATCTTATTGGAGATTATGAGAGAATTTGCAATCTTATACACTTGGTAATCAAAACTAATATCAGAAGTGAGTTTATGTCATTTTGCATGCTAATGTGACAAAAAAGTAAAATATCACTGATGCCTAGACAGCCTTTTTTGTTTTGACCAGAAAAGGATGAGTGGTGCTAGCGTGATATAATCTTGCAAAAACGTGTAGCAGATCTCTGATTTGCTTATTCTTTGTTTGATTTGAAGACAAATTAAATAGGATTAAGTTACTAAGAAATATGCTGCAAGGAGGGGTTACCCGTGAGGCCAGTTCAGAGGGCTGCTGATTTTAAGGTGTCACAGATACTTTGTTCAGGCGCTTAATCTTCAGCAGTGGGTTAGATACACAACCTCCAAAAAACCTCAGTATTAGAAGTGTCTTAGACCTTAATCTTTTAATCTCTGAATGTGCACGTTATTGCTGGTAGTTAAATGACCTCCTTAGATTGTCTCACATCAGCTATCTGTCATACAGCTGTCTGCAGTAAGTTTGCATCACTGAAGTGGGAGCTCTGTAGAAATTATTGTGAAGAGGCACCTGGAAAAAGAATTAGTACCTAGATTGCCCACTCCAGCCTCTTATCAGCAGACTAAATCAGAAACTCAAAGCAGATACCTGATACCTTGGTGTGAGTTTGGAAAGGCATTATTTTAGGAGAAATAGTGAGCTCTGATCTTCAATCTTTCTTGCTCTTTCTGCAAAAAAGGTGAGCACTAGGCACTGGAAGACATTTGGAGCGCACAGTAGGAATAGACCTGCTGCTTAGCAGAATAAAGAACTTGATGGAGCCTAAAAGATGTTGTGCTGTTCTCATTGAGCAATGAACTAAGCTCTCTTTCTCCTTTCCCCTGGTTTTGACTCAGCTTGGGGAAGGCCAGTTTGAGAGTGCTGCAGCTGTGAAGTACATGCTAGAATAAAGTGTCATATGGAGAATAAGCAGCAGCAGATGACCTGGAAGACTATAGAGTGGGGGAGCACTGTTTAAAGCTTATTTGAATGATCTTTCTAGTTACTTTTTTTTTTTTTTTTTCCTTCGCCTGCTTGTATTGTGCATGCCTGTAAGTTTTTTGTCTCTGTGAACTATGCAGCACTTGGCTTTTTAGTTTCAACTGAGGCTGTTATCCCAGTCTTCTTTGACCCAGTTCTGCTGTCAGATTGAAATCAATTTTCTCCTTTTGTGCCATGCATGTCAGTCGTTCAGGTACAGTTCTGCAGGCTGGCAGTGCCGTTCTCCAAGTTTTGTTATGTGACTTAATGGTATGCTGGCTCATGTAATTGCCATATTGTATGAAAGTTAAGAGTTGGCAAGATGCAGTCCTTGGCTTCGAGTGGGCAATGCTCAGTATGCAGAATGTAAACACAACACCCATTTATTTGAAGCAAGGCAGGAAAAATCTCCCTACGCAATTCCAGTTGAGTGGTGTGGGAGCTGACAGATGAAAACGAAAGCGTTTGTTCTCACCCTGGTCTTTGGTATGCCAAACCTGAGGTTAGTCAGCCTTTTAAACACACTGCAAATCCACTTGTTTTGTGTTTTTGTTTTGGTTTGCTTTGGCTTGGTTTTCCTGTGCACTTGTGGGAAAAGGAGATGGACCAAGGTAAGGTGAGCGGAGAGGGGTAAAACGCCTTTATTTTTGTCAACTGGCCCATGTTCACATACCTTACACAATCATCTGTAAACCTGTAAAACCAACATTTGTAAATACTACCAGTGCTGAAATAACTCACTGCGGGAAGCACGTAAAATATAGATTTCTTTGCTGGATGGTTTTAGTTATTGGGAAAATGTAAATAGTATCAGACATTTATGAGCATGATAATGAAAATAAAAAATACATTACAGTTACAAACAGAGAAAACAAAAGTATTGTTAAGTATTTTATTTGATTAAAGCCTGCATAATATCTGAGATTGAAGAAAGTAGATACGCTAATGAAGGCATTATTTCTACCGTATGTCTAAATAAAAGCCAAAACACTTTGGATCACAATAATATAGGAAATAAATTATCTGCTAATTTCCTATTGTTGTCTAATAACCACTGGATGAATGATTGGTTGTTGTTTCTGTTTAAACAATGTTCAAATTATACAGTGTAGATGAATGCAGTAACCATTTGAAAGCTGATGAGGAATTTTGTGCTTCATACCTGTGTTTCTGTTATCATTGCTGCGTGAAGCAGACTTGAGTTTAGGTGCAAGGTGAAAATAGCATCAGGTCTAAGATGTCACCGCAGGAATTGCCTGAGGGAAGCCCCTGTGGTACTCAGTGCTTTGCAGCCATGCTTTGGAACACACAGCTTTGCAAAGTGGCTAGAGTCATGAGCCTCCAGCTATTCCATCACCACTTGAACCAGTGCTGGAAGTGGGACCAGGTGGTGTAGGCTCCAGGTGAGACTCGGGGGTGCCAAGTGCAGGCTCCCCCTTCTGCTGGGCCAACAGTGCTCCTTACAGTGGTAAGGGCTCCTGGAAGGCTCTCCCAAGCAGTTGTGCTATAAATTGACACTTGCTACCCCCAAACCTTCACTGCTGTTAGGATGCATGTAAGTATGCAGGGACTACAGGATTGGTTAAGTTTTCTTTTTCTTCATTTTTTTTTTCTGCAAAATCTATGGGATGGAGAAGACCAGGATCAGGAATGATTTTCCAGGTCATATTTATCCCAAACCTCAAGAGCTACCTCTTCTCCCATTGGTGATTTTTTGCCTGTTTATAATATCCATTCACATGGTATTTCTTAATGTTCCAGTGAAGAGTTTCCACAAGTCGGGGTACATATCTTGGTATTCCTCCACCTTCACTGGCTTCTTACTGATTTTGGGCAGCAGAGCTGGGAAGTCAGAGAGGGGTATCTGCTGGCAGCCTTGAGACCTGAGCAAAGGTGGGCTGCACAATTCAGCTCAGACTGATTTATACAAAGCCTGCAGGTTTAGGCTAAGCTGTCATGAGAGATTGAGTGTATGATCTACAGACATTACCTCTGGCTTTGCGAGCAACCTTGATTCAGTTGAGACAGAAAAAGGCTGATCTAAAAGAATTCACCTGAGGATTCTCACTGGAGTGAGAGCGACACAGTTTCACATCTTTTTTTGGCTAGGAAATTATTTCTCCAGGAAAGGTCTAACCACCCAGTCTGTCTTGTTGAAGCTGTTTTACTTTGTCTAAGTAATTATGCATTGTGCCAGAGGGAAGAAAAGAAGAAAAAAAAATCAAGTCCAGACTCTGATTCTGAAGTGTAACTTCAGTGTTGCTCCAGACCCAAACTGGATCCATGCAGATTAAGATTTTGAAGTCCTGTGAGTTAAGTCATCCTTTCAGACTATATTACGGAGGTGTTAGGTTTATTTGTTCGATCTTGAGGGTGACTGACGTGAACTAGGAATGAATGGGGAGGGACTATCTCAGGCCATGAGTCCACATTCACATATTGTGAATCAAGCCAACCTCTGAACCTCCATTCAGAAAGATTTAGTCATCTGTGAATCTGAAACATCAGTCTGCCAGTCCTATAGCTGTTCCTGTAGCTTGGTGTTTCCAAATGTGGCCATTCCATGTGACTGAACCTGGCTTGGATGCAATCATCTGAACTGTCTCAGTGACACTAAGCCCTCGTACAGTGTTGTATTCACCTGGTCTTCTGCCTTCATTTGTTCTGCAGCCTTCAGCTTCAGGGTCATCAGTTCACTCAGAGTTAAAGCCAAGGGTAAGTGTAGTCCTGGTCACTCTTCTATATCTTCTTTAGAAGTACCTGAAGAACTTTTTAGAAGCATCCTAAATGTATCTTTAGGAATAAGTAAAGTATACATAGTCTATGATTGTATGATACAATCATACATTACACATGCAGATACAATCTACATTCTGCATTTGCTTTGGTTGGAATCTCTCTGCTTCATGTAGGTAGGATCACTTGTACTGATAGTTTTGGGTTTTTTCCTTGTGACTAATGAATGTTAGGAGGGAATCCAACTATCTCACCCTACTGAACTGGTGTCAACATAGATACAGAGGAAAACATATCAATCAAAAACAGCTGTACATATACAGTATTCCCTATCTGGATGCCAGGATATGTTTGAGCACAAACTTGTGTGCAGTGAAGGTTGTAAGCACAATGTGCAAGACTTCTGTCTGAGAGATTAAAAAATCTGTATGTAATGTGGGTACAGCTAAGCCTTGGGAATGTCCTGTTTCAGCCTAGAATAACATGCACAGAAATACCAGTGGTGCCAACGGTGTGTGTTTCTTTTACATTAGAGACATAATCTGTGTGTGATTTCACACCATGCTTTTTTATGAAGGAAGTGAGGCAGAGAATAGCACAGTAAAACATTCTCAAAATAAAGGCTTATCTGAGTCCTCTACTGGATAATCTTAAATCATTCTTGTCAAAGGGATATATAGCTTTTTCTTTTTTTATTTTTGTTGCTTACTGTGAAACTCAGGATTCACTGACAGGTCAAGTTAATTCCTTGCTTTTTGAGGAAGTATCCAAGAATGCTCAATTATTTTTTTGAAAGTTTTGCGTTGATACTTGATAGTTGTGTACATTTTACATTAATTTGGAAGTGTGAGGGAAAACCATAAAATTTTCCTTCCTACCTTGTGCTTGCTTGGTAGCAGCAGAGTAATATATATGTCTTCTTATGTTTGTAGTATGATATATAATTTCTGGATGGATTCTTTGGTCTGTTTAGTAACACATGACCTCTAATTACTTTTAGAATAAAGCTATTCTGGCAATGTAAGTCTGACTGTAAAACTAAGATATGGATGTCCTGACAATCTATTCCGTTAAAAAAAAGAAAATGCACTGTGCATCTTGCAATGCAGCTCTTTTTGTGGGAGCTGCTTCTGGACATGAGGTTGAACTTAAGGGTGTCTCCAGCACAGACTGAGAACTTGGGGTTTGGTACGTGTCCATACACTGATGTACAAGGGTCATTCTTTTAAAGTGTGATTTTTGGCCTGCAAATACGAGGGGTTTGAAGTGCATAGGGAAGTTCGTTCCTCCATTTCATGTTGATCAAAAAAATTCCTTTGCTTATACAGATTTCATAATTGTGTCTAAAATGGGAGTAGAATACCAGGATACTGACTTGTGGTCTAACTGAAGTAATGGACTGAAGCAAGGCAGTGAGGAGTCAGACATGATATATTTAAATTAATTATATGCTCCATATATGCAAAATAATTCACTAAATGAAAAGAAGTGCTTAGAGATTTTGGGAGGCTGAAATTTAAACATGCAAGTGGTAGAGAAGTCCTAATTTCCAGCCCTCTAATTTCCAGCCTCCATTTACTCATTATTAAATGAACTCAGCAAACTTTGTCTTTTGCACTAAATGGCAAGCAGACAATATTATATATTATGGTTTAAACTGATATAGATCTGAATGTAGGTTCTTGAGATTTGTTTTTCTCATACTACTTTGAAGCATGCAGGAATAGGAACATTAGTCAGCCAAATGAATTTAGGAAGCTTGTATAACACTGCTTGGCACCCTCTTTTGCTTGGATTAAAAATATGTTCCTAAATAAACAGAGCTTTTTGGTGGTTATTTTAAAAGGGAAGAAAAAAAGTACATATCTCCAATATTCATAATTGATGTCTTTTTCAAATTAGTGTGGTTCTGTGATATGTACATTTTATTTCTATACTAAGAGCAAAAATTATCAGTGCTGCATTTGAGGCCAGTTTAGCTAGTTCTGATGTGCCATAATCATATTCTGTTCCAAACTGTTTGATAAATTTCTTCACTGTTTGTTCCTTTAGTAGTGAAAGGCTGGGTAGTGAAAGCTCTCTCTTAAGGCTACTAATCCAGTGAAAATCTTGCTATTTTTAAAAATTAAACTCCATTCCCAAGCAGGGTGGTGTTCATGGTCACCCAGCAATTTTTTTTCTGCCACGAATGCAGGAAGATTTAGTTCAAAGCCCCATATCTGAGATCAAAATTTCTGTATTTTTTTCCCCTATCATCACATCTCAAGACCACATCTTAAAACAATTACTCATCCTTCAAGTTTCTCCCTTCTCTTCCCATTCATGTAGAAAACTAACAGTCCTCCCCTTATTTCTTTGTGCACTTTTCCTGTCCGCGTTTGCATTTAAGTCAGCATCCTCACCTCCGGTACTAAAACTTTAGCACTTCTGGCAGACAAAATACTGAAGATGTCTCTGTCACCATCCTGTTTCCTTCCACGTAGTCTCAGCTTTACCTTTGGTGAATATTTTTCTACAGTTTTTGTAGTAGTCTGTTCAGTGGCCATTTTAATTTCCTGCAATCTTTTTGAGGTCCACTTCAAATATTAACCTTCTGAATAGACTGGTTTTAGTGTGTTTTGTCTTTTGTAAAAACTAAGTGTCTCAGAATTAGAATGAATACAGTGTTTTGTAGAATACTTTGCTTACTTATATGAAACTGCTGAGCTATTAATGGAATTATAAAGAACACTCTGAAATATTGATCTTCCATTTCCAGAAGTGCTAATACCTTTTTCTCTGTAACATCAGCAATTGTCTTAATATAGTAAGAAAATTCTGGCTTTTTTTTTCTTTAAAGTTCAGATACTTAATTGAGGCCAAAGGAAATCCTTTTAGAAGTAATTGCTTTCTGCTGTATCTCAGCTTTGTCACCCAGCCATATTAGAAATATCTGATTTGGTGTTTTTATTTGTCCTTTAAAAAAATCTGGCCCAAAACTTTCTTTAAATCATCTGGAGTGAATTTCCTGTCTTCTCCTTTTCCTCAGAACATTTAAAAATCTCTTCTCACACGCAGGTTTTAAGAATCAACTAGATATTTTCCAGTAATAGTCAGATTGTGTACAGTATTTTGGTCATTTCCCACTGTAACAGAATGCTGTTGATACTTAGAAATTATCTGAGACATATGTGAAGTTAATCTGATTTTAGCCCAGTGGTTTATTTCTTTTGAAACAAGTCCCTCTTGCTTTGCATCCAAGAATATTATTGATTATATATCCAAGAACAGTTACTGTTGAATTCATACCTAGTTAAAGTGCTAACTGTCAAACTATGATGTGCTTTTGGGCTTTATTCACCATGGTATATTCTCTTTTTAACATGCACACTCCATTATTTATTTCAGAGCAAATGGCACAACTGCTGTGAAACTGTGGAGAATGTTTTTCCTGTACAAATTGACATCTATCACTTAAGTAAATTTGCTAAGAAACTGCATCATTTAGGAAAGTACCTTATGTCATACTAGAATTTTAGGATGTAGACACTGAAAAGTATATACTGTGAGGAGATTTGCACTAATCTTCTCGATTATGGGATATGGTATTTTCTGAGACTAATTACACAAGTGAGAGAAATTTCATGATCGGCCAGAGAACCTAATGTATCCTCTTCAAGAAAAACAGTCCCAGGAAACTTGTGAGAAATAGGTTCATAAATCAGCTAAGAATTATTATAAAGTGTCACTGTTTGCATGAGTTTCTCCTATCAGCACATCTGTAACAAGGATGCTGTTGAACGTGTATCAGAAGAATCACTGCTGACAATTGTGGTTATTTCCAATTCACATGAATACTCTTGCACAAATGTGAAGCTTTGTAGGAAGTAAACATACTGGATGCAATTCACAACTGCATTTATATAAGTAAATCCTGTGAAAATCATCCATTCTGTCACATTGTTACAATTTTTGTAATGATATGTTCTTGATATCTGAGATTTCTTATTTAATGAATTAAAAGTTCTCTATAACTAGTGTCTTTAGAATTACACTTTATGTACAACTGTACTAAATAGGCATTTCTTTTTCTGCAAAATAGCAGAGACCTAGGGAGCTTTTTTCTCTGATTATTTTTCTTTTGGGTGTACCTGCATCTCCATAGTCACACTGAGTCACAAAGTGGCTGACTCAACTTCTTCTTTCAGTATGTTTAACTCACAATTTCTGCAATTTTAAAGCAAAGCTGCAAGTGGAGCTTCAGTTTTAAGTTTAGATATTGTTCTAGTTAGCTTAACGAAAACAAAACTGTTCAGGCAACCTTTTAATGACATCCATACTGATTCTGCCGTCACAGTTCCATGACGATGAAGTTATCTGGGATATATCCTGTGTCTCTTTGCTCTAAGCTGAGAAGACTTGAATATTGTTATATATCATGGGAATGTTCCTCTTCTTCCTGGAAATGCAGGGGATTTATGGGAAAACACTGTAGTACTAAAAACACTTCTATAAAGTTCGTACACATAAACCGATACAAATCTCAATCAAAACAAAACACACAAAATACCAACACGAAACAAACAAAAACATCCAAACAAGATTCTTAAACCCACTCAGAAACCGCAAGGTTATAGGAATTACAGTTTGTATGGACAGTTCGAAAGTTCAGAGGTAAGATTATAAATTATACCTGGTGTTCCCTTAATTTCCTTAAATATATAGTGTCTTAATGCATGAACTCATAATTCTTGTCTTCAGAGTTAATGAATATGTCCAGACTTTAAAAAAGAATTTTTCTTAACAGCTTGCCTCTATTGTTGCGTTGTCAGCAGAGCTCATTGTATTTAAATGTCAGTAGAAAGGAGGTGGAAACTCTGTATTAATAGAGTTCAAAGAAAGGAATAGAAAAGCCCAGCTTCTGTAAAATAAATGCTTTCAATGTACTAAAATTCTTTGTGTTTTGAAATGGGTGAATAAAAATAAAGCACTGAAATGACTTAATTTGATTAAAAAAAGAAAAGTCTAAGAAAACTAAGTAGCCCTGTAGTGTATCTTTCCTGTCATAACAGTCTGAGGAAAAAAATATTTAGGGACAGAAAGCGAAGTGTAGGAATAAGTCATTAATTTGTCACATGGCAGAAACCTAAGAGGTAATGTTCTCTAATTGTCAGCAACCTCATCGAGTTCAATCTGGTAAAAGGGTTCACAGACTGATGAACAACATGTGCAAGCTACATAAATTACTCAGGTTAATTGAAATTAAAAGAGATTCTGAAGAACTTTTTAAAGGTTTAGAGAAGATAGGAGAACAGATGGCATGATGGCAAGTGGAGTTCGTGATGTTGAAGAGCATGAGGGATGCATTTGGGGAGGGATGTTTTGAACTAATTGTAATGTTAATAACAGCAGTCTTCATTAGTTAGAAAAACTATTTACAAGTTCTATTTTAATGTTCTTGTAGCAAGACTTGGTCAAGAAAAATGGCTGAAAAATCTCTGTATTTACCTGAGGTAGAGCAAATCAACCAACAGATTAGGGTGCAGTAGCAATAGAAACTTAAAAACTAATAGTTTTGGGATGGTTGTAGTCTTCCATCTTGAAAAAAGTCCTGACTGTCCCTTTGGAAAAAATACCATAGAAATGGTAGTCCTGAAATAGGCAAAAGTGTTATATAGAAAAAATGTGCAAATGAAAAAGAGACTGAAAGTTGAGGGCAAGAAACTACTGATTGATATGCAAGAATCAGTAGAAAGAATGATTACTGGATGTTACTGATCATGGAACAAACCAAATTTTTAACACAATTGGAAGTCAGAAGATGCTAAAACAGGCAATGCTTCACACACAATTACCAATCTGGACAGCTTTTTGACACTAGATAAAATATGGCTTGAAATGCAGCTTGATAAATGTCAGAGTGAGCCCAGCAGGTCACTTCCACTGAAAAGGGTAGTCATAGCCTTCTTATCCTTGCACTTCTCCTCCTCCACTGATTCCTCAGGGATTAGCTTCCCGTCTCTGAGCTGAATTGGCTAGACACTGACAGTGAATTTACTGACTTGCAGAGGGGTCGGGTGAATGTCAGAAGGAGAGAAGCTGCGGAGAAGGAGATTCTGAGAGCCCTCTCAGCAGCAGGGAGCTGTTAGTTTGCTTCAGACCGTCTCATTAACCTCTACTGAAGAAAAAAAGGATTATGCACTTAAGTATGTAAGAAGCCATGGTTACTTTAGTTTACGCTCTGAGCATGAAAGGTTGCTTGTCTTCTAATTCATGCAATTAAGAAGAAATTTTCAAACAGGCAATGTATTCTGTAAGTGTGAATGATGAGGTTCCGTCATTTTTCTGTGGCTACCAGACTGATCATGTACCAATCTGACACTTCTTGTTTCCAAATCTTCTTTGCCTTAATTGCACAAGTCACATTTGGCCTAATTATAAACTCAATTTCATATACAACTATCTGCCAAAATTGCCATCTGTAATAATTCAGCCTTTAGTTTTGAGAAAAGGAAAACCCTTTGAAATACAATGTAGCTAAACTCCCAATTACATGTGAAATTAATGACAGCTGAGACATTTGTGCTGAAAGATCTTTCTTTTTGCACCTGAGTATGAATGGTTAGGACTCATAAAATTTTATGCAATGCTGGTATGTTGCATAACTAGACATTGAAGTACAACAGAGTTTCCATCGACGTTCCCAGAAAGATAGTCTCGTCCGGTACTACAGTATCAACAGGAAAAGACACTTACAAGTATCTTCCCCTTTTAGGGGTGCACAGGAATTCAAAATATATTTGAGTTTCTTATGCATTAATACAGTCACTGTTTTTTTATTTTATAGGAAGCATTTTGATCAGTCCCGTCCCATTTTTGCCATCTTCAATTTCCATTGTCTTGGAACAACCTTACATGTCACTTCAAATTCCTAAAATGGCTGTTCTGGCAATTTGCTTTTAAAAAGATAAATGCATACATCTCATGAAAATAATATTAGAAAGAGTTTCTAAAATTAGCAATGGCACAATGCATCTTAGTAAATCATGAAAAAGGAATTGATGTTCATTTTCAGTGGTAAAAAGATACGTAGTTGGAATAATAATCACCTGGGCATTTTGACACAGAAATTATTTCAATTTAGATTGAAAAGTTAAAAAAGAAATAGTTGATTTAATCTTACTAATATGCCAACTTAATTGCTTTAAGACAAGGAATAATATATTTAAAAGTCCAGCTTGCTGAGGTAAATGGCTTATTGGTTGTCCAGTGCTTACACTGTCTTGCAAGCATACTTAAATGTTTTGAAGATTAGTTGCTAATTTGATGCGTCAGTTACCTGATTTATCTGCAGTCCCACAAGCTGTAACTTCAGTGCATTTGAGAATTCTCTCATCCATCAGTCTATTACTTCAGATAAATATTCTTTCCACAAAAAAAAAAAAAGTTGTTCTTAATATCCTTATATGCTAATAACATTGTAAATGTAAGATTGTGTTATTCTTTCACAGAACATTACCTAAAAGCTGAAATGTTTACTTGGTTTTTAAGTATATACAGGAAAAGCATCTGATTCAAATTAAGTAGGAAAAAAATTCTGCCTAAGACGGTAGAGGATTTTTTGGAAGTCAAATTATTTATTATTTACTGTGTAGTCTTCATAAATAAATATGAGAGAAATGAATTGACATCAAGACCTGGAAAGAGTTTGGTTTTCTTTTCCAGTAAGAAAATTATTTAAGTGTGGTTTTCCTTTACTGTGTGTTATTTGGAAGCAGCTGAGATAACCTTGATGATTCTCACAGACTTTTCTTATTTCACTACTTATCTGTACAGCTCAGCTTGTCAGGAACAGTGATAAGAACTACAAAATAAAGATCTATGGAACTCTTGAAAATTAATAGTTTTAAATAGGTCCAGGAAGAATGTGATCATAGCAATGTTGCTTCTGAGGGGTTCATTGAAACTTCATTTGGTTACTGACAAATGTACAGTCATATGGTCCAAGTTTTTGAATTGTAAAGCTTACCTTTACACATTTCCCAGGGTAATATTGTGACAGAACTTCTGGTTACAAAACTACTATATCAAGGATTGCTATGTAAATGAACAAAGAACAATAGGATTTTTATTGTGACAAGTGAATTCAACAAGCTCTAAGTCCTCATTTTTTGCCAAATCTCCTGATAAAGCAATATGAGAACTTAGCTCCAAAGGCAGGAGATGCAGGTTTGGTTTTTCACATTTGTTGGGTTTTTTTGGGTTTTTTAGTATGCCGGCTTTCAAATGGCTTGCCTGTAGGTGCTTTTAATCTTTTCCCCTGAAAAATTCTCTTCCAGAATCTTTTTCCAGTTTTTGTAACCAGTGACCATAGATGATTGTTAAAATGTCTACAGTGCCTGTTTATGAGGCCAGAAGGCAACTTCATTGCCTAAAATGTGTTTTGTTGGAAAAAGAACATGGTATGGAAAGGGTAATGTATGTTTTAAAACTCAAGCTCTTTCTAACAAACTAGTCATTATTATGTGAAGTTTTCCTCTGCATATTCCCTTATGGAACATATTAGGTCTTCTAGTGACTTGGCATAAGGTTTTGTATGCAAGATGCTTGTAAAACATGCATTAAATCTGTAAAGCCCCATTTCTAAACCATGAATGGCATACAGGCACATCATTAAAAGACAATGTAGCTAATTTCTTGATGAAATGAAAAAAAGTTAGGAGAAGAAACTCTAGCTTCGCTATGCAAGGCCGTGACCTGTCCCTGTTTCTGTGTCTGAGTTGTGTAATGGCACTCTTTCATTCCACAGTAGAGCAGTGTGTGAAAAATATTTTTCATCCCTGTTACACATTCCAAGGTAATCATGTAGGTTTAGGACAGTGCTTATAAAAGTATCTTTTGATTTCTGAGAAAATGAGTAACATCTTTTATTACTTACGTTCAAGATTTTAGGTGTCACTACTGATGATGGTAGGAAACCTAAAATATCCCTTAGGTATTTCCCCAAGATTTAAAGCAGCTGAAAAGCAGAGCAACCTTTCTTCAAATATTGTATCTGGTGTTGAAAACTTTGGTCACAGACTTGGCTAAATATCTGGTTGTTTTGTTTGTTTTTTTAATCTTATCAAAATACAAAATTACTTTCCTCACCAATAATTTACAAGAGAAAAATACATGTCGCATGATAATTAGAAAAGTTTTCAAATTAGGTTTTGCAGATCAAAGTGAAATCTTCTTAGTTGCAGTGGATTGATATTTCCTGCTACAAGCCTTTTTGAATTCACACAGGTGCTACTGTCTGGAGTATATCCAGATAAGCCAGCTTTTGTGTGCATAAATTTGGAATACCTTTTATGTTGGCTATTTAATCAATGGGAGAAACTACTCTGACTAATGAGAAGCTATACCTTTTAAAAGTTGTGTGACTTTAAGTGTTGGTTTTAAGTTGTTCAGTGCTCTTCACTTCAGAAGCAAGCACCTGGATGGATACTAGATCCATTGTAATGGCCATAACAATGCTCAGTAAGAGGTAGGGTAATCCTCTATTTACATTTGCTGGAGAGAAGAGCCTTTGAAACTAAGGTATTAATAGAGAGTAAATACATACAGTTTGCAATCTGAGAGGAGGTAAGAGAAAGGGAGTGCTTTGTTTATTTTCCATAAATTTTGGGGGTTTTATGTTGCTTCTGTATCATGGAGCACTGGAAGTCAGATGGGCTTTTTAATTAGGCATAAAGAAGACTCAGATAATAGGATTTATCTCCATAAATACATCAAGAGAACAAACTGGAAAGATGGGAGTATAACTACATAAGCAAAGGAGCAGTGTTGCCATAAGAACACACATTGGTATTGCCTGCTATCAGGACACTTAAATTGGACAGTAGAAAGAGACTTTTAATCATCAGAGCAATGAAGACAGAATCACAGAATCATCAAGGTTGGAAAAGACCTCTAAGATCAAGTCCAGCCCTCCTCTCTACAATGCCTTACCATTAACCATCCACTGTACACCTCATCTGCCTGTCTTCTGAACACCTCCAGGGATGGTGCCTCCACCACCTCCCTGAGTAGCCTGTTCCAATGTTTAACCACTCTTTCTGTGAAGTAATTTTTTTGCAATATCCAACCTGAACCTGCCCTGGCAGAGCTTGACCCTATCACTGGTCACCAGGGAGAGGAGGCCAGCACCTGTCTCACTACCACCTCCTCTCAGGGAGTTTTAGGGAGCAATGAGGTCTCCCCTAAGCCTCCTCTCCTCCAAGCTGAACAGCCCCAGTTCCCTCAGCCTGTCTTCATAAGGCCTGTTCTCCAGACCTCTAATCAACCTTGCTGTCCTTCTCTGCACCCTCTCCAGCACCTCGATGTCCTTATACTGTGGTGCCCAAACCTGAACACAGTACTCAAGGTGCAGCCTCACTAAGGCTGAGTATAGGGGCAGGATCTCCTCCCTGCTCCCCTTGGTTACACTGTCCCTGATGCAGGCCAGGATGGAGTTGGCCTTCTTGGCCACCTGGGCACAGTGCTGGCTCATGTTCATCCAGCTGTCAGTCAACACCCCCAGGTCCTTCTCTGCTGGGCAGCTCTCCAGCCGCTCCTCCCCAAGCCTGTAGCACTGCTGGGGGTTGTTGTGGCTGAAGTGCAAGACTCTACATTTGACCTGATTGAAACTCATGCAATTGACCTCAGCCCATCTATCAAGCCAGTCTAGATCTCTCTGCAGAGCTTCCCTCCCCTCTAGCAGGTCAATGCTCCCACCCAACTTAGTGGGAGTGTCTGCAAGTTTACTGAGGATGCATTCTATCTCCTCATGCAAATCATCAATAAATGATCTGTGACATGAAAGGAGTGGGATATAATAGGACTTTAATCTGGATCCTACCTATCCCAGGAGTTGCATGAAGCCCACAGTGACTTAAAAAAATGATAACTACTATGGAATGGGGCAAATAGAGTCAGTCAAAAAGATTTATGCTCCAGTAATACCATTTTTTTGACTAGGAAAAAAAATGCTCCAGGAATACAATTTTTTTGACATTTTTTTGAATTCCTAGAATTATCCTTGTATTTAGGAACTCAGGTTACTGATACCATTTGCTTTGGTCACAGATGATGCCTTAGCTACTCTGGATGGACTGCAGTGTACCACATGTGCCGGATGTTGGTCATGAGACCTTCAAAATGGCAGAGAGACTGAGGAAAGCTTCTGAAGCTCAATCCCATGACCTTTTCTCACCTCATCTGAGTGGTCTTGTAGACTACCAATATACACAGCAACTGTAAAACATCAGAGAATGAATTGTCTCATGATATATAGTATAACTGTTAACAAAAAATGCCATCCTTCAGTCCTGTCAAAGTTTACACTAGTCTTGGCATATCCAAAAGACCCAAACAGCATTGTTTAATCACATCTAAGCCTGTAATTCCAAAGATGTAATAAAATTAAAGTAGATGGATGAAACACACTTAATCTTGACTTCACTGGCATCCAGTTTTGATCTGTGTTCATCAATTATAATTTTCAGAATCATCTTGGTTGGAAAGGACCTCTGAGATCATCAAGTCCAACCTTTAATCCACTACCACTGTGTTTTCTAGATCACAGCACTGAGTGCCACATCAGTCTCTCTATAAAACTGTCTAGGGACAGAGAATCCACCGTCTCCCTGGGGCAGCCCATTCCAATGCCTGATCACCCTCTCTTGCAAAGAATGTTTTCCCGATATCTAACCTAAACCTCCCCTGGCAGAGCTTAAGTCCATGCCCTCTTCTCTTACTGATAGCTGCCTGGGAGAAGAGACCAACCCCCCCCTGGCTACCCCCTCCTTTCAGGGAGTTGTAGAGAGTGATGAGGTCTCCCCTGAGCCTCCTCTTCTCCAGGCTGAACAGCCCCAGCTCCCTCAGCCCTTCCTCACAGGACTTGTGCTGGAGTCTCTTCACAGCCTCCTTGCTCTTCATTTTGTAATGAGTTTTCTCATACTGAGCAGGCGTCAAACCGTGACAGCAGGTCAGAGAAATAAGTTCTGAATTCATATCCCTATAAAGATAATGGGCCTACCAGGTATGTTATTAAAGAAATTCAGAGTTCAGAAATGGAAAAGCATCTTTCTGAGGACGTCTTTGGTTTAAGACCAAGTTGACCAGTCTGTGATTTGTACTTCAAAACCCATCCTCTGATTATACAAGAAAGTATAAAAGCATTGAAAAAAAAAAGAAAAGGAAATAACAGAAAGAAAAAAAGTCTAAAAATCTTCTAATTTTTATAAGAATACTTTTTCTCCTGACATTCTTCTTCCAGAGACTCAAGCATGAACTGAAAACTCTTCGGGTATATAATACAATTACTTTCTAGCAATGTTTATAGGCATGAAAGAGTAAGAATACACTTAGCCTGTTTTACTTTGTACTACAAATGAAATACTAGGGAGGACAGAGACATTTTCATCATGGATGTGAGTTTCATCATGTGCCAAGTATCAAAATAGCTAAGTTCTTGATAATTTTATTTTTATGTTTTGTGAGTGTAATAGTTCTCTCAGCCCAAATTCCACATCCTTTATAGCAGATGGTAAGAATTAAAGATCCAGTACAGAATTACAGTGGCAACTCCTATTCCATTTCCCTTGTCGTTGAAGATCTACAATTAAAAAGGGTGTCTCTGTAAACCTTTTCATTATAACTCATAAGAATATTCAAGTTAGTGGATTTTTTGCACAAATTTGGCAAAGAAGCAAGACATCTGAACTATAACTTTAATTAAGTATTATACTTAAGAGAAAGTATTTTCATTCCCTAAGGAAGTTAGATCCTCCACCTCCATACAGTGTGAGACTCTTGTCATCCTTGCCAAGATAATCTTGAATCTTACTTTGCCTTCCTCTTTAAATTTCTTAAAAATGCCTTTGCTATAAAACTCTTTCATAAGTTCCCAAGAGGGGAAAAAAAATAATAAAAAAGGAGAACTTCCTCCTTGGAGTTTGTGGGAGTTACTGAGTCAACTGAATTCTGGTCTTCTGCTTATTTCTATTTTAATTGTGTAGCTATTTTGTATCTCAGTGTCTCCATTCACAGAAGAGGTAAATATTGGTCTTTATTACTCTGAAGTGAGATAGAAAAGTGTAAAATTTCAGTATAAATCCTGGATGGTTGTAATGGAACTTTACAATGAAAGGAAAAAAATTATCTCTTGCCAATACATATGTTCTAAAAAGGCTGTACAAAGCGCAGGACCTCTGAAGGTCTTCATAATTTACCACTTAACAGCAAGATTTCTTTTAAAATATATGTTTGGGATTTTTATTTTTTACGTTCTTCCAATTGAAACATTTTTGTCCACGAAACTCTTGGTTCTTTACAGATCTCGAATGCCACCTGATGGATGATTATCAT
This sequence comes from Florisuga fusca, assembly GCA_038090715.1. Lineage (NCBI taxonomy): Eukaryota > Metazoa > Chordata > Aves > Apodiformes > Trochilidae > Florisuga > Florisuga fusca. The sequence goes on along the minus strand of JAAWXA010000004.1, from coordinate 384,449 downwards.
TAAATATTTATTTGATGTCTGTTAACACAAGCTCCAGAGGCAACATCCATATATAATTACATGTCTCTTGGTAACTTCATTTCCCAGTGTTTGGGAACTAAACAAACTGGCTGTCATCCAGGACACATTTAGGATGCATGGAAACTGCCTGAATACCTGATTGTCAAGTGAGATTAAAAAATGGACAAAATTTATTATGGAACAGATGACATTTTTAAAGAGCCAAAGTCAACATTTTTAGGATAGCCAACTACTTTCCAATGGTATCCTTACAGGGACTGAAAAGAAATATAATAATTGATGCATTAAACCCACGATTTTGTAGTTTACTGAGCATGATTACAAAACACCTGGATCACATATATTTGCAAGGCAAACTCTGTATTAATTTACACTTCTTGCTTACCATGTTTGTCTTGGTTCTAGCTGAAACACACAAACCAAACATAGCATGTGGTTGGTTACACCTCTCCTCAGTGCAACAAGTAGCACATTGGCTGCTTCTGCTCTGCAAGGAGAGCTGGAAGGTTCAGAGGATGATGATAACAACTGGCCTGAGGTTGCATGAGATGGAGTTAGCATTTAGTCTAAGCATTTTCCCAGTTTTCCCAAGATCTGGATGGTGGGAAAGAGTAGTGTGATTAATCATATTCTCAGCAAAGTACGATCATGTAGCTTAAATTTTGTCTCAGGAAAAGGATGAGCATAACTTGGCAGAAATAGAGAATGGTGGCTCCTTCCAGCTGAAAAAAAAAAGTAGTGAAGAAACAGTAGTTCTGCATTAGTGTTTAGCAGGTTTGGGAGTATTTTTATCCAATGACCTTAATAGATTTATTTCTTATTCATTAGCAGTTTAGAAAGAGAACAATGTCTGTAAGCATCTCGATACAGCAATTGGATTTTCTTTTGCACATGTGGATGTGAGAGTCCAGCTAATGTCACTTCAGCAATCTGCCATCAAATGGACAATTACCTGAAAAATCCTGTTCTTGTCAGTTCTTATTAGGCATTTCAGAAGTGTCTTATAGGAAAGTAAAATTAGGGTGAAGAGGTTTCGTGTTTGCAAACATCATGGAAAGGCAAATACAGAATTATCACAAAAATATCAAACAGCAGTGAAAGCAGACTAACCATCAAGATTATTTCAACTTAGGGGGACAATGACACCTTTGCATACTTACGTTTGTAAAAATAACTCAATAATTTCCTTTCCCTTTTACCTCATGTTGTATTATGTATTTAGATATTAAATGCAGAACTGGGTAGAAGAATATTCTGCATTTTGTAAATAACTGAATATTTGTTCAAATATTTTATGTCTCAAGCATTCCAAAACTTACACTGACAACGACTGACCATTTCTGTAGTCTGTGTTTAAATCAGAATCCAAATAAATAATCTGACACTTCCTGATGAATTTTGTTTACTTTTATCATCATTCTTCCTACTACACATTGTTACAAAAAAAATGAAGAATAGTATCAGTCACTGGAAAAGTATGCATCTGCTTTTTGTAATCATAACAAAGCATGTAGGGCGTGATCCAGAGATTTTTAGGTGTCTCACCCCAGCATGTTGACTCACTGAGCTGGAGTCTGCCTCTGTTTTGTTCAATGGACTGCCAAAAGGTTGTTCAAGAAAGTCACATGTTTTCACTGGGGAGTTTACCAGAAGTTAGGGTTCCCAGATGGAGGAGCATGTGTGAAACGAGGATACACATAAACGTTCTGATGCCTGTGCAGTGAACATGTCTTTTTTGGGTTTGCCAGTGTAAACTGCATAAACATTCTGAAGAACAAGGGTCAGGAATACCAGTGTATCCCCATTTTCCTTTTCTGGCTTGAAAGCCATTATAGGGGGAAGAGTATCCCTGGCAGCAATTAGGAGGTAGATATGAGAGGAACAGATGCCATCTCCCATGAGATGGAATGTTTTTGGTTAGAGAAAATCTATGTACTGTTTCATTTGGTGAGACTAGTGCCAGTGTTTTGAAGGACAATGATGGGTACATGCTGGCCTTAACACTTCAACCATCCATTCAGGGATCTGCAGTGGTTCCTTCAGGTATCTCCTAAAGGTATCTCCTGCATACCTGAGAGCATGTAGAAACCTTTTCAGTTCCAGATGTGCTTGCCAGAATAATTCACTGCTTCAAGAACTAGGTGGTCATGGGTGAATTTTTTTCCCATACCTCACTCCCTCTTTTGGGACTTTAGCAATATTTAGCATTTAAGTTGTATTTAGGCACAGCTGTTTAGAGTACTAAAGTTAGCACTGTCATTTGCATGGGTGAAGGTATCGCTGAATACCATGAAAATTGGAATTGGATTCCATTCTGCATAAGTGCTCATCTTTCAGTTTAAGATTTTTCCACACTGACAGTAAATTTCTTAATTGGTTAAAGACAATTCTTCCATGACTTTAACTATCTGTATAACAGCTAAATTACTAAACATGTTGTCTAAGGCAGAAGTTCACAATCTGTGCCTCTGCAAAGCAGCAAGCAAACACTGCCTGGGGAGCCAATATTGAGAGATGTTCCAACCCCAGCATTAGCAGAAGTGAAAAATAAATTTTGGAAGCCTGGCCCAGGGTGAATATTGTTCCACTTTGTCAGCTAACCATACTGCAGCTGTAGCTTAGTTGTGGTTAATTGGATGATTTGCTCAAGAAACTGGGTTGAAAAATTTCATGGCTAACATGATTTGAATGCAAGAAATTTTATAATGAAGAACTCATTTGTCTGTGTAGTTCCCACCTCTCCCTGTGCTCAATGTCGGGTATTTTTGTGTTTTATTATTGGCAATTTTTCTTGGATTATTGCTCTCTATTTATGATTAGAATTGTTAGCAGTACAAACTAGATATTTGGAAATGTCCAGATTTTCCAAAGGTTTGCTTATTTAGCAATGTGGTATTCCCCTTGCTCCTTTCCATATAAGGAGTTAGTTAGCTGAATGTTAAACAGTGTATAATGTCTTTCATAGCATACTGTAAAAAAAGATGTTAAAGAACTCATTTCAGCTGTCTCTGTCAACACTCCAGATAGCAAATGAAGAATATAAATGAAAAAGTTGTTGATTTAGAACTGAAAGGAAGACCTTCAACACACTGAATCACTAGCTAAGGCCCTAAAACGTACTTATCAGAAATTAGAGATTGTGGCATACAGGCAATAATAAAAATAATCAGCAGAATGACTAAAAGTGTATACTTTGAATCCTTAATTTGAATTAGCCTTTCCAATCTAGTAATTATTTTTTTCCCCTTTTTGCAAAAGCAACTTAAATGTTTGGTATTTAAGAGATTTCAGAATATGAAAAACAGCTGAATAGCTTTTGAGCCAAAACCAGGAAAAGGCCCATTGGTGTACAGGTCTACCTCCTGTCTGCCATCTATCCTCAGTTTAATGCTAGTAGGTGATGTGTGATGAAATCCTGTGGCCAGCTTTGAAAATCCCACTTTGGCTTAGAAGTATTTATATATGGAAATCTGTTGTGAGTGCTGTGTTGGTAACTTTCAGTTATGCTTAGTAAAGTGTAAAACTGGAATCTCTATTTATAAAATTGTTGTTTAAGGTTCACTTTTGTTCTGTCCTTGGTTTAATTCAGTCTATTCACATTTTGCTCAAACAGCAGGTTTGGTCATTAGTAAATAACACAATAATAACTTAGCTCTTTGATCTATACAGTCCTTACATATAATGTGCCTGTAGGTATGTGGAATGTAAATATTCTGTAAGTGCAAATGATTAAAAGATTTTGGATAATAGGCGTGTTGAAACTAGAGTATTTTGCAGATTTTCAGTGCCTGTTGGGTAACACAGAGAACAAATAAGCAAGAAAAACCTCAAATCATCTCAAAATTTACAAAGACTTTATTTTTAATAGCACTTATAAAAATTACTATGTATTTAGATCCCATTATTTACATAGGAAAAAAGTGTATTCTTATTGATTTGCATAATTATAAAATATGTAGTGATTTTAAGGTTCACGTATGGGTTGTCTTTAGATCTAGCAATATGATAATTGACAAGATTCATCAGACTTCTGGTTTTATTTGGAGTTTGATGCTCCTTTTTTTAATCCTAGGTGATCTAGCAAAAAAGTATTTCCTGGTAAAGAATTTTGCTACTTTTTTGGATTATTAGACTGTTAGGTTAAATGTCATCCTATGACACTGACACAAACCAGTGAACAAATTCCATCTTCTTTTACATACTCAGTATTGGGGAACACAATCCCATTTCCAAAGACCATGCCAGGTAAATGTCCCTGAACCCCAGTGGGAGTAATTGCTCATGTACTGTTTAAAACTCTGAAGGTAGAATTATTTTTTTGTTAATTCTTGAAAGCAGTATAGTCGGTACACTTTGGGGCCGGTTGTCATTAATATATCCTGTTTTAAATAACAATTCTGTTCCAAAAACCATAGTGGAGAAGAAGTTGGCTAACTTGAGGTCCCCTTTGGTTTCTTCTGTGACTCTGCAGCTTAAGTGAGATGTTTCTCTGACCACTTAAATATAGTTCTTAAACAAATTTGAGCTCTTATGCACTGTAAGGTCAGACTCAAATGTCTTTTCAAAGACTAGCAACATCTCCATTGCATCTCCCCAGAGCGTGTGTTGTTCATACGTGTATAAGTGCAAAGCTTTATACAGCATTAAGATACAGAGGTTTTGTAAGTAAGACTTTGTAGGTACTTATCTCTCAGCTCTTCACATAGGTAATTATTTTCAGTAATTATTTGTACAAATATTAAATTCAAACTATTTCTAACTCCTAGAGGCATCCTCAAAAGGCATGCTGCATATTGAATATGTACTTTGCTTAGAAGAGTTTCAATTTCTTTGTGTGTAAGTCTACCCACCCTCATGAGTCTGTGGTGTCTGACAGTACAGGTTAAGGAAAGCCACCAAAGGCTCCACCAAAACAGGCAGTCCTGGTTTGTCTCATCTGTAAAGGAGCATTTCTGCTGCCTCAGTTACCTGGATCAGAAAGCTATCTACCTTAAAAATAGCATAGGAAAACAAAAATTGAAGTTGTCTGCCTGGTACAGCTGGCTATACCATCTCATTGGTGCCTCTGCAAGAGGCAGGGGGCGGAGGCCTAGATTGCCTTTTTCATCATCAGCCCACACTGGTTTTGCCTAAATGAATCAGGAAGCCATGTTTTATAAAAGCAAATGACCAGTTTTACTTGAGATGTAAGATAGATATAAGATTGAAGAGATACAAGAAAGAGATTTACTTGTCATTTAGCAGCTCCAGGGAAGCTGCCAGGCACTGTTCTGTCATGTTTAGTAGCTCCTGAGTGATCTTTATCATCATGCTTTCTTAGCCTCTGTAAGTGACTATAATACTACCTAATCTTTCAAATCTGAGATTTTCTCTCCCTGCTTTCCTAGAGAGCTTCGTCTGTGTTGTTTGATTTGCTTTGGTCTTAAATGGAAAGGCTGGATAGCATTTGAAGGCAAGGCTGGAGATGGGAGCTCTCTGCCTATCACAGGGAGCAGACAGGGCTAAGGTGCATCGCAGTTTGTGCAAAAGCAAATTCTGGGCTTAGTCCTGCCCTCATGGAGGCTCATGAGCCTGCACAGGCAAATTCCATACTTGCAATAAATGTACACCATCATCAGCTCTTGCTGACAGCTTCAGTCAGCTGGCACAAGAAGCTTCACAACCCGAGGCAACTTTTGATTATCCATAACTTAAATGCTTTAACATTCTGGAACTAAAGATCTTCAGCTTAAACTTGGCACGGGGCTCTGTGGGAAACCAGCAAAGCACAAGGAACAACAGAAGGCGAAGAAGTTCAGGCAGTGTAGCCAAGGAGACACCCGTGTGCATCACAGCTCGTTATATGGTGCTTTTCTGGCTGTCTCATAAGCCTGTGTGAGTACATTTCATTGCTGTTCCTAGTAGGATTTAGGAGGGGATTGTAGTGCCAAAGCCAGGCTGCTGCTCCTGAGAGAGTAGGGTACGTCACTTAGAGAAAATGTCTATTGCTTATTGAGATCCTAGTATTTGAGCAGAGTCCAGTTGTGGTTTAGCTTGCAGTTTAAGTACCCAAATGTAATGGCTGTGATTATGAACTTTCTCCTTTTATCTTGGTGTGGGCTGGTATAATTTTGTTCCTTATCATCCATTATCACATTAGAGGCACAGGCTTATCAAATACCTCATCAGGTGAACTAGAGGTATTTAGTTAACTTTGCGTTAGCGATGAAGAACATTGAAAAGTTTGTCTCTTTCTCTTCTTTAGCATCTGTACACTTTGCAGAAACTCACCTAATCAGGATCCAGCACAAATAATCTCATGGCTCAGTGTCAGGTTTTCCATTTTTAAATGAAAGATTCTTGCTTCTGGAAAAGATCAGTTAAGTCCATTTCTCTGGAACTGTCCCATGAAGATTATACTATAGAGGTATGAGTAGGTCCTTATGAAGGATGAACAGTATTGTTGTTGCATCTAGGTTTTGTATATGAAAAAAATTACTAAAAAGTCTTTTGTTACTTCATGTTTGGAGATTTCTTACTTCTTTTTTTTTTTTAATTTTTTTTATTAAATAGACTTGGATTATCACTTGCTTTTGTCTTCAACTACTCCTGCTTAATCCTATTGTAAAAGCCCAGAGTTCCTGCGGGAATCCAGTGACAGATGATGTGAATGACATTGCAAAATTGGTAAGTAGCTTTTATTTAAAAACATTCTTTATGTTAAACACTAGTCAGTCCAATGGCACTTACACTTTTAAGAAAAGTTAGCAAATCTATATTAGAACCAGAGGAATATTGAAAAAAATGAATCCATCAAAGTCTGTCATTTGATCAAAAGCAAAACCTTTATTTCAGAGACTGGAGAATAGATTTCAGAGTTCATTGAAGAGATGACCTTCTTGACCAAGCTGGAGTACATACGTGTTTTCCTTCCTCCAGACTTCCTCAAAAATTGTCTGGGATCAGATTCCTTCCCATGCAGATGAAAGATTATTGTCAACATGTTACTGATTTTTGTGGAGCAGACTGGTGGCAAACACAACTGAAAGGAAATGGAAGTCTTTACCTTAGATATATGGGAAATTTGTGCCATATACAAAAATAGGGTGATATTCTACATCCTTGTAGCAATCAAGGTCATAGCAATTGTACAGCTCTTACAGTTTTTAGGTGTGAGTGGCCTACACTCATTACATGTCTCTCCATTTGCTGTGCTTAGAAGTTCAAAACTGAAGGACTCAGAGCTTCATGTAAGAACTGAATTAATTTCGGTACATCTTAACTGCTACTTAATTGAACACTATATTATCCTGGAAAACTGCATCTTCTTACATGAAGGCAGTTGGTATTTAACTCCACAGAAATCAGTAATTATGCCAACTTTCAGCAGTGCAGGATCTAATACCAAATAATATATACGGAACACTTAGCAAGAATACCTTTATCTACTCACTGACTTCAGCTGAAAATTATGGCTTCATTATGGAAAAAGCAGTTGCAATACCAGTGTTAATACTATCAAAACCTTAATTTGGAGTGCCTCTCAATTGCTACCCGTGAACTGTTTTTGTTTTCTTTGGGCACTGGCACATAGTGCAAATCTCTGGAGATGCTCTATAACCCTACTCAGATGCTTAGTGCTTCACATTAGTCCCTCTGGGCAGAATTCTAAAGTATTGGAGTGTTCCTTCAAGATAATATTTCGTCTCTTGAAAGAGTATAAACGTGTTGAAAGCATGACAGAGCAATAGAACTCCTGTGAGGACTGGTGAAATTGTCTAGTATAGAGTTAGCAATAGCTTTTTTTCAGTTATGTATCTTCAAAACAAACACTCTAACCTTCTCTTTAGAGCAATTCAGCCTTCAAGAATGTATAAATATAGTTTACAAAAATTTGCATTTCGCTTGAGCAATCATGCTTTGCTTTTGAGATAAATTATGAAAGAAACAATATAATAAAAATTAGTCTTTAATTTGACTGTGACTTTCCTTATCGTGCTCCTACATCTTCCTCCAGACTAGTCCAGCAACCACAATTCTTAAAAACATCCCTGCAGCACTGTGTTTCCATACCCCCTACTCTCCTCCACATCCCCACACAATCAGCTTGTTTGCTAATTCCCTCCCATGTCCCCAAGGCATGATGCTTACCTGAGCAATATTTTTGAGCTCTTGCCAAATTTATAGCCCTTTTTTGCTTGAGCTGGGCAGGAAGGACTTTATGTGGTAACCATTCTGGTGTCTGCGCTGCTTATCCAGGAGGAAAACCTCTGCCAGTTGACAGCTGTTCAGCTTAGCAGGTGTGCTTCTGCTGCTACCAAGCTTGAGCAGAGTGGGGTAGAGCTGAGCTCCTCCTTACTCCTCAGTAAGGATGCTGTACAGTCCTTCCCCTGACTTAAACCCATCCCTTTCAGATCTCTCTACCAAATGCAAAACTTTGGGTGAAGTTAACTAGCGAGTTCAAAGATATTTTGAGTTGGAGAAATAACAGAGAGATACAAAGCCCAGACACCTGGATTCTCTGATTTAGGTTGTATAAACATCTGAGAATGTTTTGAGGAAAGTCTGTACCCCTGCTTTGTCTGTCTGTCTATTAAAATTTGCATAGATTTTTCATGTGGAAGTAATTTCTAAAAAGCCACTTGAGAACTGAAGAGATAACATGGAAATGACTTTAGAATCTTAAATTTAGTTTAAGAAATCTTAGTTTTGGTTAAATTGACTGTATTGAAAGTTGGTCATTCTCTTTTGAAAAACTGCAGAAAGCTTGACAACTTGACATTGAGAAGAAAATGAAAAAAAAATATATAATAAGGTTTTAAGTATCTTTAAAACAATATATCATTACCTGACTGTGAATATGAGACAGGAGAAATTCACAGAGAATACTGAATTATCACTTTACTTTGCTAAAAAGTACTATTTCTTTATGCTATTTGAAGTATAACCTTAGTACACAAAATCTGGACTACAACATGTTTCTTACAAATATAATTCAAGAGACCCTACAACCCTTGTAAATTATTAAAATGGTGTTGTACCGCTTCTGCTTTTTGAAACAAAATATACTCATTGAATTCAGGAATGATATTCTGATGACTTATATCTTCAAAATTATGGTGGCTGGGTTCTTTATTGATCCTCTTGGCCTGCAAGTCTTATTTTCCCACTGATACAAAGAGTTTGTTCCAATAGGACATAGTGTCTTTAGTAAATGTCCTTGCATTTCATGCTCAGAACAAATTGTACTGGTGAGGATTTTGCTGTTATGAGTACAGTAATTGCCCATAGTTATTGTGATGTTATCCACAAACTCTGTAACACTTGCTGAGTGTGGTTTGACATTTCAAAAAGGCTTTATTCTCCACCAAACTGGCATAATCTGTAAAACCTTTTGTCCACAGTCGTGAGTGTAGTCCCATACCTATGTGTGATAAACTTGCTGTTCAGCAGCAGTACTCAAGTCCCAGTTTAGGATATTGCCTCTCTTCCTCCTGTCTCATCACAAGTGCTCAGACATCTTCTTAGATTCAATATGGCCTGAATCCTCCACTGAGGTGGGTTATGATCTCTTCATCTACACAAAATGTTAAGTTTCCCCTGGGCCTTTTCTTCTCACTGTACAAGTATATCACCATCTCTCCCCAGCCATTCAGGTCTGTAACAAAGTTTATAATTTTGGCTCTTTCCTCTTCGCAGACCTATGTATGTTCACTTTTAAAACCTCCATCGTTTTCCCCATCATAACAGCATTTATTTGGTTCTGGGTTTTTTGTTCTAAAGCGCTATAAGGCCCCTATATCACTGACTGAAAAACTCTGAACATGTCTGTGACCGTCCTCTGCTCTAGGGATATGATAAGACCATACCTCGGTTAACACTTGCTGTCAATAAAGACCAGAGATATCTATTAAGCCTAAGCTATTGGAAAATAAATAAGGCACACTGAGCAGTGCCTGGACATGTGGGTCATTTGCCTAATCAACTTTGGGTTGAGTAGTAAATAGAGGACAGATGTATGGTGTAACTTGTTTTCAGTGGTGTTAATCTGGATTTTCATTGGCATCATACTAGACTCAGAGCAGAAGATAGAATCAGAAAGAAAGAGCAGATTCAGTAACATTAAGGTGTCTGAGCATTAATTAATCTAAGACCAAATCAGACTGGTATCTGTTCATACAAAAAATCACTTGTATTTTCTGTAAGACTGAATTTGTTCAAATCTTTAGAACATAATTATGTCATATGAGGAATGTGTCCCAAGTAAAATGGTTTTAAGAATCAAAGAACAATTGAACAATTACATTTTGTTTGGGTTTTGTTTTTTGCTTTTTTTTAAATAATGAGAACTTTAAAGAGCGTAATTTCATACCTATAGGGAACAAAAGCATTTAGAGAGTATTCCTTCTGCATTACTAATCACTTGAACTCCTGCTTCTTTTTTATTGAAGATGTCTGGAGGAAAACAGATGAATAAATGTTCTGTATTATAAAACTGCAATTGCAGCCCCTGTCAATAAAGCTTGTCCCCATTGCTCTTTTCAGCACAGTAACTCAACAGAAAGCTGCATGAGTCGGATTTTGCATATGAATTAGGAATCTGTTGTATAAAAGCTTGTTAAATACGAACATCAAACCTGAAAAGTAGAATTCACTGAGCTGTGCAGTACATATAGAATGTACCACATGTTTTGGTTTCATCCGTTAACAAAGTGTTTGAAAAGGCATGCCTCAAAAAAGCAACCTGGTCAGCAAATGCTGACTTTTGTTTGGGCTTCCAAAATTCAAAAGAAAAAAAAATTTCACCTTTCTTCCAGGATCTACTTATCTAAAGCATTTTTTTTCTTTCTTCAAATCGCATCTTTTCTTTAAATGTTGCACTCTTGACAACATTTGATATTTATTTTTAAATGTATCTAACGCTCCTGAGTGAAGGAGTTATAAAAACATGATCCAGTGTTGTTATCATGAAAATAATCTGCCACTGTGACTGTATGAAGTGTGAACGGAAATTGTTATCATGTTGCCTTAAGCCAAATGATGAGGATTTTATTAACTGCTTCATTAGCAGATGAGATAGAGTAGATTGTGGAAATGATAGACGGAAAGTGGAATCTCCTGCAGGAAAAGAAAAGCCAAAAATATAGAGAAGGGAGGTGCAGTGGCATTAAAGAATAGGAAAGGGGAATGAGAAAGAGATTAATGAGAGGTGGAAATGGTAGCCAAAAGGAAAGCATGATATTCCCATCATATGCTTCAGAGTTAAAAAAGAAATCACTGACAGTGGTAAGTGGTAATATTTTTTCTTTAAGGACTTACTTTATCTTTTAGCTGTTCTTAAAAAAATAATGATATCTGTGCTTGTCTCCTTAACATTTTCAGAACAGTCACAATAAAGAGAATTTCCAAGAGCAGTAGCCCTCATTTCAAAGCACTTGACTGCTGAGATAGGTCGTCTCTTTTCTGTTCTGCTGTAGCCATGAAAGAGTAGTTTATGGAACCCAAATCACTTTTACATCTTTTTTCCATTTCACTGTCTATGTGACCTTAAGCATATTTTGAAAGTATATTTGGGTTATGTGTTACAGTGGTTACAGTGTTAACAGCGCAGTATTAAATATTCAGACCTCTGTATGTCAAAAGGAATCTTACTTTCCCCAGTTTGAGATTTTGTTACAACTGGGAATACAGCACTTAACATTGATTTTATATGGATTTAAACACATAAGTCTGGATTCCTGTTCTCCAGCTATTCTCAGAGTTTTATGGGATTTCTAAAATCACAGAAACTCACTAAATCAGAGAAAGATTTTGTGGGATCTGACTTGAAATTCAGAGTTATTTTAGTTCTATACTTTTCAAGATGACTAGTTGACATTCTCTATAGTCATCTAAACTGCTTTCTCTGAAAGAAAGTCATGCAGACAGGTGTTTTGTTGCCCCCAGATTTGTCACTGTATTTAAGAAGTGGAGTGCAGGAGCCAAGAAAAGTCATTCTGGGGCTTAGGGAATTTCAAGGGAGAGTCCCTTTCCATCCCCTTTTGCTCAGGCAAGTCAGAGCCCTCCTGTACTCTGCCCCACGAAGCTCCCTCCTGGGAGCAGCAGCAGCCAGGCACCCAGCACATATTGGGTGTACAGAGTCCTTTCATTCCTTTCAGGATCATTTCAGAGGTTCAAAGGCAAGTGGTTGGTTTTTGGATAGCAGTCTTGGTGCCTAGTCTTCAGTGACTTTTCAGTATTCATTTTAGGAAAGCAAGACAGTACAAAAAGCACAGATTTAGTACAAATATATCCTTCACTCTTACATCGGGGGCTCTACCCTATTTTCTGTGAATCAGTTGGGAAGTCCAACTGGGACTCAAATATAGCTCCCTTGCTTTGACTGAGCTCCATCATTTACCATCAGCAGAGCATCTGGCATATGGAGTTTAATCAATAAAACTTTAACAGGTTGTTTCTTCTTTGGGTAGGGCATATATTTTCTGTTTGACACCCTCCTTCCAGTGATTCATTTTTAGTAGTAAATTCAAAAATATCTTTCCTGATTCACAGTCTGTCAAGAAGAGGCTGAGCTGTATTCTCTGGCTTTGTTTGAGAAACTATAAGAACTCTTGCGCTGTTACATTTTTTTAACTGTGCATGAAAAGTGCTTGACAGGCTCTGATGCCAGTAAAGTAGATTGTATACATAATGCATATCAATTCTTGTAGTGTTCATTGATTCAGAACAAATTTAATCTTCCAGTGACCTTTCTTAAAGAGCAGTGCTTTTGCTGACATTGCTAAGTACTGTATCCCCATACGGTGAGTGCAGGAAACTTAGCACATACAGTAGCATCTTCACTATCTTTGCTGCTTGAAGTGCTGCAAATCCTGCCTCTCTAGGCACGCAAAGCAAGCTGGAGAAGAGAGTGGATCACCTATTTATGTGTCATCATGTCAGGATGATTTCAGAGGAAGGAAAAATACACAAAAAAAGTGTGGATAAGAGTTTAGAATAAATAAGATGCTCTAAAGAAATAACAAATGTATTTTTGAGCATTTGGGTTATCTTGAATCAGCTCCCCAAAATGACAGATAAATAAAAATTAACACAGAATATTTCAGTGGCGCTTTTTCAACTCCTTCTTTTGGAATGCACAAGTATAAGAAGAAAAAAGGAAACTGATGTAAAGAAAGGAATTTATTAGCGAGATTAGTATAAAACTTGTTTTTTTAAGCTGTAGGAGAAAGGTAGATGTCATTGAACATGTGGTTCAGCCCACAATGTAAGTTTAAAAATGTTGGAGATTCACTAGTGACTATTTGTAAGCATTGTCCTAGATCCTTTCTAACAACGAAACATTCTGAAATTTATTTTTAAAGAAATTCTTTAATTTAAATAAAATTTTAGTTAACAAATAAAACATCCTGTTCTGTAAGCCAAATATTACCTAACAACTGCACAGAAAAAAAAAAAAAAAGATAATTGCTGTGCTGTTGCTATAGCAGGAGAACCAGGAGCAGCCCTAATAAAATCATAGTTAACCCTGAGAAGTAGAAATTCTTTGCTAGCAAAGTGTAGATTCCAGTTCACTAAAGGAATTATATGTGTGCTTATTGTCTTTGAACTAAATGAATTTCAAACACAGATGAGAAATATCAATTGAATATTTCACTGATACAAAAGAAAATCTATCTACTGTGTCATTAAGGACCACGGTATTGTTAAACCTTTCTAAAGAACTACTTCAAGAAATTGTGGGTCATGGCAGCATCTCCCTGTTCATCTCTCCACTCAGCACATTCCCCAGATGATCAGCCATGTCTTACAGTAGTGTTGGATCCCGTCTGTGGGAAACTGAGTTGTATAATTCAGTGAGAACCCTTCTTCCACACCCCATACTCATCCACACCTGCAGAGCCATGCTCAGCTTACATGTGTGGAAGCTCTCCTTTGCCCCAGGACATTGCTGTGATATAATTATATTGCTCATCATTAGTAAGAGGCACAACTTCAAAGTTGAAGTTGTATTCAAGTGTTTTTCTGAGCTGGTACATAACACAAGTCTGGAAAGTATTTCTGTAGGTTCAAATGCTTGCTGAGGTGAAACGTTTTTTGAAGGAAGAAGGCTTGGAGCTCTTCTGTTCAGAGTGGCTGGGGTTATATACAAATTGTCACTTCAAGACATGCCATTAAAATACAAAAATGCAGTGGAGTTTCTGCCGTAATGATTAACCTCAGATCCCTTCTTACCGCCACATTACTGACTAATTCTTCTGGGAAGTGGTAGGATTTAACATGATCAGATTGGATTAGGGAATGTTACAAGGGTGTGAAAAGATGCTTCACTTGTGAGCAAATAAGAGTAGCAATTCCATAGGAAACAGTGTTGAAGCTTTTGCTCTTGGTAGGTTACAGAAAAATATCAAATATTTGCTAGATTTTGTTGAATACAGTGATGGAAATTAAATCTTACTTTGTGTGATCAGTAACAACATCTTCATTTTCTGTTTATTGTAGGTCGGAAATCTCCCAAATGATTATATGATAACCCTTAAATATGTCCCGAAGATGGATAGTCTGGTATGTACAACCACTTCAAGTTAATCCCAATAAAATAGCCCACTGGAACCAGTGGTGGATGTAATGTTTTAGACCTAAGTTACAGTTACATAATGGGTATTTTACTTTTCATCCACTTCACAAGTATTCATTTAAAAGAACCGTAGTCTTTTTGCTACTTGCAGTCACTTCAAACCTTTTTAGTTACAGGAATACTACAAAAATGTTTCTTCATATTAATTTTATTAACATTTTCTATGGAAAAAGTCAAACTATGGTTTGACTATTGTTTCAACACATCAGTTGAAAATTGGTTCTTTCTTAAGTAGTTTCTTTCTAATTGAAGTTTGAAATTCACTGTGGAATGTCTCTCTGGTTTAAACCAGTAGGAACACCATTAAAGCAGAAGAAATGCTGAGTAGTCAATGAAGACAACCCAAAGTTCAGCAAATAGTAGTGTCAGTAACTGAACAAACCGGTAGAAAGTGAAGACAGTATTTCATTCCAATGTGCTTTGTACTATTCTTTCTGCATAATCCCATAGTTAATATGTAGTGATACTTTCAAACAAATGTAATCAGCTTTCTTTAATATTTTATAACATTCGGTATTAAAAACTGTCATACTATCAGTTATTCTACTAAATATTTTTAATGCTTTTCCTTAATTAAAAGAAAAAAAAAGTTGTTAAGAATAACACATTGAAAAAGCCCTCTTGTTTTGTTGCATATACTGCAAGAAAAAGGAGAGAAGCAAAAGGGTGAAAGTGGATATTATGGTGAATCCAATACCATACTGTATTTTTTAAGGAAAGAAAAAGTAAGAAAAGACTAGTTTGTCAATTAAACAAAAATATTTTGCATGTGTCAAAAGTGAATTATTGTATACATACATGTAGCTGGAAATTATCTGGTAGATGTAAGAAGCTGTGTTTGTGTCTCTACAAAGTTTTCACTGTGAAAATCCACTTTTTTTAATGATACGCATATAAAACTGCATCCTATCCTACAACACCCTAGCAAAGCTAGCTATATTCCCCCTAGAAATTGGAGGATGATGCCAGTAGCAACACTCTCTCAGTTCTGAATAACATGAATTAGGAAGATGGCAGGAGAAAAATGAGGCTGTGAGGTAGAGAAGGGCCCTGAGCTGTGGGGTTATGAGGTATTCTGGCAGATCTGTCAGTGTTATTATAAGCTATGTTGGAAGCTCGAGTCTTTTACTAAAACTTAGCATACATTAGAAAATCCAGTTTAATCTTGATTTCTTAGACAGAAATTGTCTGCAGAACAAATGCTATGGAAGTCGGGTGCTAGATCATATAATAATTAAGTAATATAATTTAAACTAATGGAAAAATTTCCATTTCTGAAAACAGCCAATAACCAGAGAAAATGTAAGTAAGACTGGCTACCACCATCCCCTGGCTGTGGTTCTTTATGAAATTTAATTACTTTAGTGCCTGATGTGATGAAAGTCATGTCTGTGGTGGACAGCTGTAGCCTGAGCACTGCGTCTTAGCTGGTAGGATGAGTGCAGCAGCTCATGGGAAAGAGCCAGGGTGGATCAGGCTGGTTCCCTCCACTGTGCTCCTCGGGTGGTTGGCATGAAGAAGGGCAGGGAGCCTGATTAAGTGATGAGTCCTGGTCATTCTCACTGCTTAACTCTTACCCCACTCCATCGTTCCGTTTCGGCTGCCAGTGTGCAGGATTTTTTTTCTATAGTTTAAATACCATGTCATCCTGCTGCATCGTATTCATAAACTTAGATCCAGTTTACATTAATGATGAGTAGCTACGAAATAAATAGGAGGAAGAGAAGTTCAGAGCCTGTATTTCCATATTCCCTTTGTTCATATGCCACTTTCAGTCATGGGGATGGAAGGTGCAGCTCTTGGCCACGTGCCTTTGCAGGAGGAAGTTTTCAGTGGTATTCACATCCCACTTGGCCAGATTCCTCTCTGGGGATTTCAGGTTGTGTTATGCATACCTCAGCAAGGGCTGCCTGAATAAGTAGGTTTTTCCATTGGGTTTTGCAAGATCCCTGCAAGCCAGGAAACCCACAGTTTGTGTAAGGCAAATGCTCTTTGTTCAGCTCTCAAAGGATTGAAATGGTATGCTGCAGGTTTTTTTCAATAGATCTCAGTCTTCACTGGGTGCTTGAAGTGGGAAATGTGCCCAAGGTAGCAAGTCTCAAGTGTAGATGACCTAAGGTAGGAAGGCAGGTTATGACCTAAGGTAGGAAGGCAGGATGAACTCAAAGGAGGTGGAAAGCTAGTGTGTGCATGTAACAGGATCAGACTGACCCGATCCATTAAAGAGAAGGGTTGTTGCATTATGCACTAGCTCAAGGAAACTGAGTGGCTTTAAAAGTAGTTTTGCAGAGAGTGAACTGTGTAGTCTAACCTGAAGGTTAAAAGTCAGAGATGACAGAAGCAGGGCCTGAACTAAGACAAGATAAACTTGAAGCTTTTAGATAGATGTAGAAAGAAGAAGCTAAATGAGGACAACCTGCGAGTACAGGGGAAGTCGGGTTTGAAGGTACCCCAAAACAAGAGAGTTAAACCTCCATTTCTTGTTGCAAACAACATCACATTTCTCAATTTCAACAGTTTAATCCCTGTGTGTTGTAGATATTGAGATAGCAAACGACTGCACAGCTTGATATTACTGAAAACTTGAAACTCTCGTAAGATACAGCTTTGTAGGTCAGAACAGTTCAGTCAGAGTAGACTCCCACGCATATGCTAAACCACGGGAGCAACAAAATAGATTCCCTGCTGGAATTGCCAAATGCTTACTAGGAGAAGTGGCAAGCTTTGGCTAGTCAATGCCAGGGGAGAATGCCCACCCACAAAACCTCAGAGGAAAAGGATTTCCAGGTCTGCAGTTCAGGAAAGCGCAGAAATTCTGTGTCCCTGTTCCGACACCAAAGTAAGGAAAATGTGTTCTCTCTTATGGGGGCAAGGGGACGTGGCACAACACCTTCTGCTTGCATGGAGTGCATTTCAACAAGCTTTCTCAGTTTCGTTTGCTTGTTCTCTACTTGAAGGAAAAAAGGGAAGCAGAGAATCAAGCTAAATGCCATCCATTTCACATTTTGTTTCATTCTCTTCTAAGTCATTGTTAAAATAATTATAGAAGATGGTAATACTGACTCTCCGTTTGTTATCAGCGTGTCAGAGTTGAGTGTGAGTGAAAAGTCAGATGGAGATGAACAATATATTTACATTTGGTTCCCTAAGACTAGAAGCCTAATAGTTTGCTTAGCCCTTGCAAGCATGAGGTGTTATATATCAGGTTAGAACAACACCAGTGTCATTAGGAAAGTAATTTGTTTCGCAGTGATGATAATGATAGTAGCAAATTTTTTTTCAATAAAGACTATATATACAGGTTTCTTGCAGAAATTGAGTTAAACAAGATTAAGTCTAAAAGCAGATACATCTCCAAACGTTCACTGTGCGTTGCAGAAAGTGGAGTGGATGGATTCAGTGGATGCTGCCCATCAACTGGTTTAGTGAAACTCAGTGTATTTAGGGTTTGCTGGGTCAAGATCTCCAGCTTTAATGAGCCTGAAACACTTTCAACCACTGAAAAATAGCTTCACCTATGAAATACATTTCCGTATCATTTATTAAAAATTCAGCATTTATTGGGAAGAGATTTCCAGGTACATGTTGCAGCATGACTAGTGCATTACCTGTATTTTTGCTGACTATATTGAGTCAGGGTTTTTCCTGGACTGGTTTGCCTTTCAATGTACTTGACTACTGTTATATAAATCTAAATAAAAGAAGATAGTGACTCCCTCTGAGGCTGCAAGATGAATGACCATGTTTCATTCACATGAACAGCTGGACAAACTTTGTCTGCAAAGTAATTGCATACTTTTGTTGTCAAAAATTCTGTAAAAAAAGACTTCTAGATCTAGAAACTGTTCTCAGTAATGGCATTTAGTGGAAAAGCTGAAGAGAAGGAGTTAACTGAGCTAGCTAGTTTTAAGGTAGACGAGAACACACATGGATTTAATGCAAAATGTTTATGGAAACCTTCCTCAGGAGAGATTTAAATCAAGGATCTTTAGGGTTAACTAAGTCATGCAGGGTAACATAATAAAATGAAAATTGAGACTGGTTTAGAGAAAGTCTGGAGAAAATCATTAAAGCAGAAGTTATAACAACAAAAAAAAACATTAAAAAAAAAAAGTTAATGAAAGCATGGAAAAGGGTTCATAGTAGTACATCCCAAGGCTCAAATTCTCCACAGACTGGTGCTTAGCATTCATTAAAAATTTAATGAAGGAATGTCATTTAACAGACAACTATAAATATGTCAGTATCAGTGAGAATAGAAATTTACCAAAAGTACTGAGGAGAAAGTTGGCCATGCTGAAGAAGACAAATTTTAATTTAATTTGAACTTTCAAGATAATTTAAATTGGAAAGAACAATCCAATCTACTTCTGCACACTTTGTTGCTTAACCAGTTTTTGCAAAAGTCTGATATTTAATCTACCTCTCTGTTTCTTTTTTTATCTTCTGACAGCCTAATCACTGTTGGTTGCATTTGATGGTGCCTGAATTTTCACGGAGTCTACATAATCTTCTCCAGAAGTTTTCAGATATTTCAGATATGTCTGATGTTTTAAGCAACTATTTAATCATCAATAACCTCACAAGGATAATTAATGATCTTATGGCATGTCTAGCATTTGATAAAAATAAGGTAATCTAATACAGAGTTTCTGCTTTTATGCTGGATGTTTTTATTTGAACTTTATGTTGCACAGACTCCATAATAGTTTAAAAATGTCTGAAGATTCATTAGATTTGTTCTTATTTCTATTCCTGTACATCTGAAATCCTTCTTTGTTTAGAAATGCACTGAGTGCACTGTTCTAATATTGGCTAGTCCTTATCTCCTCTTGCAAAGGAAAATGGCTTACAAGGAATTACACTATATACAATGACCTGTATACACTTACTTAAGTAGTCAGAAATGTAACCATCACCCTTAAGATAATTAATTCCTTCTGGTTTGTTTGAAATAGGGGAAATCTTCCTTGTGCATGCAGTCTAAATTACTCATTTTGCTAGTGATCCTAATGTATATTTAAAGATGTGGTTGGAATTATTAATATACTCCTCATATGTGTCACAGTGTGTGAGACTCTGAAAGCTTCACCATGTTTTAATGACCTTTTTAATACAAAGACACTGCAAAGAATAGAGCATATCAGCCCATTTCCCTGTGTTTCTGGAAGCCAACAGCAGCTGGAAGGATTCCAGGAGTCTCACTCGAGATATCTGACTCTCTTGGATGAAAATGATGGGGAGAAATTAACTTTCTAATCTCTTGCCCAGCTCTAACGAGTCTATCAATAATGAAAAGTAAGTTCTGCAGTCAAATGTAACCAAATGGCTGCAATCCATACTGGTCTTTATTAGGGCAAGAATTTCATCTCCCATTTCTGGGTTTTTTGGAGGTTTTTTGTTTGCTTCTTTGTTGTTGGTGGTGGTTTTTTGTTTTGGGTTTGTTTGCTTGTTTTGTTTTTTCTGTCAAGTAAGTCCTTAGCTATTGTAATTGAACCTTTTTAACTTCCAGAATTAATCAAATGGACTAAAGTAGTCAACCTCTCTTACAGTACTGTAACCATGTAACCTCATTGTCATCGTATTGCTGGGGGTATTTAGAAATTCCCTGCCTTTACCTTTCAAACTGAGTTCTGTCCAGTCTTCAATGTATTTTTTTTTATCTTTTCCTGGTGAGTCAATATACTCAGCTAGGATGTGGCTAGGGAAGAGGAATTTTATTTTATTGAATGAAGAAGTAAAAATCCCGTGATTCAGAGAAATAAGCTATTGGTTTCCTGAGAGAAGAATGATCTTAGTTTTAGTACTTGCAGGATTAAATGAATAATTATGGAGCCAAAACTGGAAGGTTTTCCATCGTACATATTTAAAACACTTTCTTACCACTGTCCTCCTTCTTGGAAGTTCAGACTAACCACAGGCCAAATGCAACCCACTGGCATAAGAAACAATTATTACGAAAGCCTGAGTCAGGTAAAAAGAGGGAAAAAAAAACCAACAAACTATCAGTGATCCTAACAAGGGCTTCAGACTTGTTGTTTAGTCTGACATAACACACTTGTCTGTTAAACATCAGAGTGATTGACTTCCTTGTTTATAGTCCTATTCTTATTTTTCGGTGCATTATCAGTGATCTCATCCTACTTCTGTGCACTAGTGTATCCCCACTATTGTATGCTGTTCCCTGTACTACTGTGACAATAGCTATGATTGTGTTGTGTTCTTGCATTCAGATTAAAAGGACCATGTGGAACATGGCAAAGTAATGTGAAATCAAGGTAATTTTTTTAATGAGGGGAAGAAAAAATAGTCTCTTCATTATCAGCGTAGAATGGGAGACTGCCATTATTTCCTTGGAAATTTTACAGTACTGAAGTAATATTTTATTTCTATTTGCAAAGCTAATTTGAAATCATCAGATCAAAGGTCTTGTATGTTTTATGAAGATTGTATACAGCAGGTTTGATCTTCTGCAGGTTAAAAATGTCACCTCCTTTGTGTCAACTTCAGATATTTTCATCATCTGTTGAGGTGCTGAAATAAGAATCTCTCTTGACCTTCTTTCAAGATGAATTCTATATTTTGCCCTAGGATTTTGTAAAAGAAAATGGTCACCTTTATGAAGAAGGTGCATTCATTCCTGAGGATTTTTTTAGACACTTTAACAGTACCATTGAGGTCTACAAGGAGTTTGCAGACACCTTGGATAAGAATGACTGCATTCTGCCTTCAACAGTAGAGACACCAGAGAACGGTAAGATGGCTCTCATTTTGGGGAACAGAATTTAAGTAGATGTAAATGGATAGTTTCCCTTGATTTCAGAGATGTGAAGGTTCTGATGCTTTATCTCCATGTCTTCTTTTTACTGCCAGTTAAAATGACTACCAACATCGATGCTTGTATTTCTGATCTTAAGTCGAGTTCTGTCTGGCAGTGAAACTGGTGCTATCATTTCTAGTGACACAGATCCTTAATGTAATCCAAAGAACCTCACAATACTCATCTCTGTTTCTCTTCATCCCAAATATATCCTGGATCAACTTTTTACATTGCTCTTCTTATCTTCTATTAAAGCTCTATTTAATTTTTTTAAGGCAATAAAGGAGCCTCAGATTGCCCTACTGAAAGGATAGGAAGATAGAACAAGTTGTAAATTACAGCAGCCTAAATACACGTCTGTATTCATCCCACCCTTCCATGTTTACTTAATGTAAAAAATTTAACAAGCTCAAGTCAGGCTCCTGCAGTTCATTCTCATCCTTCCAGTAAATGGAAGTTTTTTGTTCTCTCTCGTTTTTTTTTTACTCTCTCTAATGACAGCTATTAGCTTTTTAATTAAGGGAACATATCCAGTTTCACAGTTGTATCAGTAGTAACTAGAAGTAGATCAGTGCCACAACCTAGGAACTTGGTTCCTAGCAATTGCTTTCATAGAATTCAGCAGCCGCTCAGTGCATAGACACACCTGCCTCTTAGTAAGACTGCCTTTTTTTTGGCCTGATCCACTTTATAAACAGGCCAGTAGCCAGATTTTTAAAACACCCCTATAGCCACATCAGAATAGCCCTAGAGCCCATCATCTTGTATAGAGGGAACTGTATTTTAAGTTACATAATGCTGACACACTCATTTTCTATTTAGATTCCAGAGTCGCTGTCACAAAAACATTTTTGTTTCCTCCTGTTGCTGCCAGCTCCCTTAGGAATGACAGCATTGGCAGTAACACTAGCACTAACAGTAAGTACAAGTGATTGAAATAATATATGTGTCTCCATTTTGTTCTGGTAGCTGTTTGTTATGAGAGCTTAGAGGAAAAGAATGTCATTAATTGCGCAAATTAATGGGAAGTTACTTGTGCCTGATGGTGTACCATGTGTTTTTCAGCTGTCATACCAAAATGCAATGAACTTATCTAATCAAAATTTGGAGATACTATCATGTGACAGCTCTCTACAACTTGGAGAGGGCAAGTCTCTTCGTTTTGGCTGCCATGAGATCTCACTAGTCATATGGTCTCAGCAAACTTGGCTATCCCAGGCATCTATTTTAACTCTCCGAAAAGAAAGTTGCTCTAAACGATCAGAATAGCTATACAAAATTGGGCCCAGGGCACTCGTGTGGACAAAAAGGTTGCCTGTACATTGCATTTTGAGAGTACTGTCAACCTCAAGCTTGGCACCAAACCTGAAGACAGTCCTCATGTTTGCCTGCTGTGGTTGCAGTAGGGCCAGAGTCAGCGTGCTTTCAGCTGAGGTGAAGGACAAAGTCCAAAGCTTCTGGCAGACTGTAATCTAATCTTTAGCATGGCCACCTCTGTGTTTCTCATCTGTCTTGGTCAGTGTATTACATGACTGGTCACTGATAGATAAGGGAGCCCAGAACTGTTGTTGTATGAGCCTCAGCATTTTCTGTCACAAAGTCAGAAGGGTTATAGGACCTGAGGTTAGGAGAAACAGAGGAGTTTCAGGGGCTTTTAGTGACATCATGTACAGCAAGGTAAATAGTCTCTGGAGCTTTCCATGTCAACAAAAGAAGGGGATTTTCCGTAGGGGTTTCTGCAATGGTGACTAAAACTTAAACACCTGTTGCTTCCCTTGTTCCTGTTCCCTGTACACATCAGCATGACAATGTGTCTCTCTTTTACAATTTCCCCCTTTCGTTTCACAAGCATCGATGTTCTGTAAATGTGTGTTGATGACGTGTGTGGCTGGTGCTCCCAGTGCATAAGAAAACATGGGTAAAGAGACAGCCTGATGTAGCCTGGTGGGCATGATGATAGCTCCTGATGATGAGACAGATACTTCTAAGATTTGATTTCTTCTCATGCTGCTTCTCTTGGGAATGTATAATGTAGTTGGTTTTTATCATCATGCATGCTAGCACTTACTTGGCCCACAGCTGCTATCAGATTTGAAGCCCATCCTGATTGCTTTCTAATTAAGATGTCTTAAGTCATCATTCCCCAGAACCCTCTGAGTAGAAGGTTGGAACAAAAACTCCCTTCGACTCCTGGCTGTCAGCCTGCCTCTGGAGAAGAGAAGTCTCAGCCATAGATTTCTTGCCAAGAGGTCAGAGCTGGCTGCAAATAACCTGATGAGCCAATTATGAGGCACCAGGAGAGGGCTAAAGAGCGTATACCTGTCTCTCTCAGATCTTACTATGTGATAAATATTGCTGTTGCTGCTAGAGAAAGAATATTTAGCTGCAGCCTGAAGCGATGGGAGTGGATTGAGGAGCCAAAAGAAAGACAGATTAGAGGAACAGTTGAGATGAAAGGAGTTTGATCCAATACAGTAACAGGAGGGATGCTGGGCAGCACAGCAGTGTGTGGCACCTGTATCTATACTGTGGAGGGGAGTACAGGAGCAGGTTTTTTAATCTTGTTTTATAACTGGAACTGATAATCAAGTAGGAAAAAAGCCTAATTAAAATAATGCAGTAAGTCAAAGAAATTGCTTGGCTGGCCATATGCTGTACAGGTGTGTGTTAACTGATTATCATTTGCTTAAGCAATTTATTGGAAAATTGGATATCAGTTAACAGCCTTATGTAGCAATGACATGAGGACTGTATGTCTGGGGCTGGGAACAGTTTGAACTATAATCAGATTAAATTACATTAACTTGGACATTGAATGCAAACTGCTTACACTTCAGTTGTTTGTAGTTTTTTGCAGGGAGGGACCTGTGGAATCTGTCTTACTCCCTGAAAATGGGCTTCAGTACTGATCTTAGTTTTGTGCTGACTTTATTGCTGAACAAGTTTGCTATTTTAGTTAATCCCTGTCTTCTTGGAAGAAACAGTGTTAAATAAACCTCATTACTTTCCATGTTAAGACTCCCAGCACAGGGGTCCCTGTCTGCTGGCCTCAGTATTGCTGTCAGAACAGCACCATTAGATACAAGTTTCAAAAAGGAAAACATTTGGAGAAAAGAAGAAACCTGAAAAAAGCATCTCCAGATACAAGCTACTGTCATATTACTGTTTTTAAATGACCCTCCTTCATTTTAAATAGTTTCAAATTGAGCTATTTAAAACTGATGATTCCTAGACAATTTAGAAGCCTTCACTGCTTGCAAAAGAACCCCACCAGATTAGTAATATATTCTGAATATGTTAATATAGTCTGTGAAGTTGGATGACTTGAACTGCTGTTAGTTCTAAGTTCAGCTGAGGTTAACCTAAAGTGCATCATCTAATAAAATAATTTTCAAAATAATTATCACAGAAACTGTATATGGTGTAAATTAGCTAGATTATGTTTTGTTCATGTTGTTGCTACATTTTTAAAGAGTCATGTTTCATTACTTCATTGTTATTACAGAATAATATTAAAATATATGAATTTATATATATAAATATATATATGATATTTATAATTTAATATAAAATTGAAATGTTATTATAGAGTAGAACCTTGACCAAATCTACACCAAAATTCTTACCTCAACTACATGTAGAACAATTAACCTATTCCATTTGTGCTGGTTTTATTCTTGTAATACTAAATGTAGACCTGTGGCATGTTTCCACTCTAACTTTTCCCCCATAAAATTCTCAACCACCACACTCCAGCCACCTCAATTTATTTAGGCTGGTGTGTTCTCTTTGTGTTATGTGACTATAGTCCAACTTAAATTCCAATTAATTGTTTAAGTACCTGTTTCACTGGATCTTTATATCCAGTGATATTTCTCTGGATTTCTCTGGATCTTTATATCTTGCATAGCCTAGAGAACTGAGATGAGATGGTTCCTATGTAAAGAACAAGAGCCAGGATAAGAATTTTGAGTCCTGATCTCTTTCAGTGGTTGAATCAAACAATAAATAGTCTTTTTTTTTTTTCTCCATCAGGTGAATCTCATGTTACCCTGATAAAAGCTTAAACTTACGAGCTTTTTGTAACATGGTTACTCAGTGTAGTGCTATAGTAATATCTATGTTTCCATGGGAAGTTCAGTGTTTCTTTCTTCCATTTTTGCCTGCAATAATTTGGCTTTATTATGCAGTACTGAACAGCTTGAAGAACATGTAAACACAGAGATCTCTGTAAGTGTTTTCAGGAAGAAGGCCTACTTTTATAATTAAACAAAGAATACCATAGTTTAGTTCAGTAATTGCACAACAATTTGAAAATATTCACCCATAGCTTAATACAATTGGTGTTTCCTTCTGTGCCTTTGTTCCAACGTTATAGTTGATGGAAAAGCCTAATGAACAGGCAAGAGCTGCTCTGAATTTTTACAGATAAGATCTTGTGGTAATTGTGTTGGAGCTGAGCAGAAGTAAAGTGAAAATTCCTTTGAGACATACATGGCAAAAAAAATCAAGCAAGTACTTTGAATCATAATTGGTTGCTAAACCTACACACATGGCTCAAGGTGGAGAACAGTTCAACAACTTCATTGTATAGCTGAGTGGCTTTTAATGTAAATATATTCTGTTCACAGCTTAATATACCAGTGGCCATGAAGACTATACCTATGTCTACATCACACGATCTCACTTCCTAAGGGTTTCTTCCACAAAGTACAGAGTGAGAGCTCTGAGAGGTGCTGGCTCACTTCCACTCCCCTTTTGGACCATGCTAGATAGAGTCTATTTAAAGTTAATAATATACTAACTGCAAAGCCAAGAGTTCCTCTGGTGTTGCCTTAGGAGTTTAAAAGTTACTTTTATACCTAATTTATCCTAAACTTTCTCCTTCTCTGCCTTTATAACTTCTGGGAGTGGGAATCATTCTGTGTAGATCTTGAAAGCTTCTAAGAGAGGAAAAAGTCCCTGCAGAAGGAACAAAAACCTATTGGCAGCCAGCTTGGCATCTTTATTTCCCTTTTCTTCATTAGGGGAAGAGTCCCTGGGAGGTTCTTCAGACCAAAACCTCTCAGAACTGTTCAGGTTTAGATATTACTGGAAGTAAAAGGAATATGAAGAAACAAGCTATGAGTCATTTCATTGTCTCCAGCCCTTTCAAGTCTTTTTTCTGGACTTGAAAGTGAATCTAAAGAACCTGGTTTTGTTTACATTTTAAGGTAGTTTTGGGTTACTTAACTTCCAAATCAGTTTATGCATGATCAAATTATGAAAAAAAAGTATGGTTTCATTTTCAAAAAGGGAGGCTAGAGAGCATGTCATATTTTGACTGCATTTAGGTTCTGTCCCTGTGTTTCAGGTCCCTGCCTGGACAGCTAATTATGTATTCCTTTCAGTTTTCCATTGATGCTGAAGAAAGCTTCTGCATTGGCAGTACCTTCTCAGAAATTATATTTCTCCACTTTTAGATACTCATTGTAAAGGGAGCTCTTCTGTTGTGTAAGGCTCTTTAAAGTTTGTGAAAAATGGTAAAAATGAGGGTTCTGCACTGTCATGGATCACCCTGCATGCAGAACATTTCTCTGGAAGTCCACATAGAAATCAGCATGCTTGCCATGACACACTGCCCAGCATTGCAGAGGATTTTTGAGGTCATACAGTCCACTGTAACATGGTATCAAATAAATTATGCTGTATACGACCTGAAGAGTTTTTCCTTTGATTTGTATTTCATTTTTACATTTTTTCTGAAGTTTGCAGGTCATAATCCAGAAAACATGACCATCCTCATGGGGTTGAGATAGTTCAGTTGTCTCAGCAATCTCTCACTGAAAGGAAGGCTAATATGATTCTGCAAAGCAGTGATACATTTTTCGTGATCAGAGCACAAGAGCAATATAGGAATTCTAAGAATATGCGGAGAACACAAGTCAGATAAAGTAGTGAGAGGAGATTTGGGTTTTTTTTACTGAGGTGTTCAGGCTGGCTCTACCCCACTTGAGTTTGTCCAGACTTTTAGAAGGACATTTCTGCAAACAAGCCTCCTTTATGGCTATTCTGGGACAGACAGATATGCCAGTTAAATTCTGTTGTCGATTTTAATGACCAAGCAGAGGTGGACTAATTGATAGCCTCTCTTTTTCAGCTGATGTTCACCTCTGTAGAACTTTGTCTGCTATCTTTCCCTTCTCCTCTGTAGACAGATTTCTTTCATGGTAAGCTAGCATCAGTTCTGCTTGACTGCTGTTTCCTTCTAGTGTGCTGAGTCTATCAGATGTAAGTAAAAATCAATCCTCTATAGTCAGAACCTAGAGTTTTTAAACAATGCATGAGAGACAGAGATACATGTAATATAAGAGTATGTAAGATACAGACTTTTTGTTTTCTTCCCTTTTAGTTCTCTCTACTGTGACTCCAGAAAACATCTGAATTTCAGAGATGAAAAGAACAGTTGTGTAAAAGCTTGCAAAATGACCAGAAAATCTGAGAGAGTTGAAACTGAGTTGCTAGTTATTTATGAGAATGCTCCTTTATAAATTAATGTGTTTTCTTAGAAGCTATTTAATAATGTACTAAATGCACATTGCTTGACCCAGTATATCCTATTGTACATGCTTAGACATTTTCTGTTTGCATGAGTCACACAAATTTCTAGTGCTACCATTTTCATTTTTGTCTCTAATCACCTACACTTTTCCAGTGCTTGTAGTTCAGTTATTTTCCTGTAATCAGTCAATACACCCACCATTCTAGCTGCAGACACCAGATCTTTAAATAAACTAAAACTGGGTGGATGGTGTCTAAACCAGCAGTCTCCTGTGGCTTGCTTTGCAGTTCAGGATGTGAATCTCAGAGTGACTCTAGGGTTTTTCACATCATTCTCTTGATTAAATAACTGGAGGGCCACATTTTAGTTTCAGCATGCATGCAGCTCCCTGTGAGAAAAATGAAATTGCTTTTGTACATTAAAGACTAGAATTTGGGGCTTTTCTATATAAAATGTAAAATGCTGTCAAGAAATGGTGATGACAGAGTAATGCACAGCTAGACTTTAAGGTACAAGGGTTTGATCTTACTGAAGTCAGCAGGACCTTTCCAGACAGATATTAGAAGTGCTCAGGATTATTCTGTTTAATTAACCTCCCTCAAGAGACTGCATAGTGCCCATTCATTAGCAGTAAGGCAAAATGTCTATCTGGAGTAGGTGGGATGTTTCCTATGGAACTTAGGCAAATGCACAAAGTGACAGGTAAATTTTCTTCCAATGACTTGAGTTTGTGGTCAAAATTAAGACCTTTCAAAATTGATAAACCCAAAGCTTTGAAGTGTGGGAATGAGAAAATTCTCAACAAATGGCAAACGGAGAACTGGTGTTGGAACTATTCAACACAGCTATTTCAGAACTGGGAGAAGCATCCTTGTGGTAAAAAATTTCTTGTGAGATACTGTATGGAGTGCACCTTATGCACACAGCACTTTAAAGTATCTGTTCTGCTATTTAATATGCTGTTATGTAGGTGGTGCATGAAAGTGCTCTTGCTAATAGTGTTGCCCTGCAGATAGTTTTCTGCTATAAATCTGTCTTCACTAACGAGAACATCTGTAATTACAGAAGAGGCGCTTGGCTTCATTAGCAGCTCCAGCCTGCAAGGGATCAGCATAGCACTGACATCATTGCTCTCTCTTCTTACTGGCTTTATTTTGGGAGCCATATACTGGAAGGTGAGAAATATTGCATTTAATTGTTTACATAATGGTACTACATTTTTTTTCTGTGGGAAAGCGGGAAGAACAGAAGTGTTCTTTATTTGAAAGGAAGAGACATCTCTTTTGATCTTCGTTGAACTATGACATGCAGATGTAAATCTATGTTGTCGAATTCTTAAATTCCACCACCAAAGTGCAAATCTTGTCCTGTAAGCATGATAGCCAACTCATTGGAAATTAGAAACATAGACTTCTCCCTCTTTCTCGGTTCTTCTATTATATCTTGACACAAGGGTTCTTTTGCTTTTGCCCCTTGTGCCCCTGCCTAGAATACAAAGGTTTGGTACTAAAATTATAGAAGTAGTGGATGTATGTCATAAGACAAGATCTTGCCCAAATTTAGCATAATTACTTAGATATTGAAAACCTGAAGTAAATTGAAACATAAAACAATTTTTAGGGAGTTATTGAAGAAAGCTTTAGAATATTATACTTAATGCATTTTCTTCCTAGAAAACACATCCCAAATCCAGACCAGAAAGTGATGAAACTACACAGTGTCATGACTGTCAAGAGGAAAATGAGATAAGGTATATTGTTTCACTTTCTCTATGTAAATCCAATTGTAAGTTTATCTTTGAGACCTACTTCCTGAAAGTTTCACTCTAACTCTAAAACAAACATTAAAAAATACCCAAACCAAACACAAGGTCTTTCTGTAGAGGCAAAATATGTGTGCTTAGGTGTGTCCTTTAAAGGAGCTTCTAAGTTTAAATGTAAAAAATGAAATTTTGCTTGCAAAATTTTATTAAAGATATATTATCTTTGCTTTATATGGCCTTACTCCCACTGTGCAAAAGAACTGCTGAGACCTATAGGAGAAGCAGAAAAAGAAAAAAAAAAAAAAATTATTTTGTAATTTTCTGTGTAAAGCTAGGTTGGCCTTATGTAAATAAATAGAAAATAATGTCTTTCTGGTTGTTCTCCTAAATATTTTTTACATTAACATTTTTTATGTTCTTTCACTTTTTTACATTCCCCAGGGTATGTGTATATAAGCATCTATGGTTTCTGGGGCTTTTTTTAATAGTCACAGAAAGTTAATGAGAATTTATTCAAATCCTAAATCCCTTCTCAGGTCATCCTGAAATGACAGCTCTATACACACAAACACTGCTTTATCTGATTTTTAGGCATGAAAAATTCTGTGTAACACATCTAATCAAATGTAGCTTAGAAATACCAGTTTAAAACATTCAAAGTTGCTTGGGCATGACTTGGGCAAAGAAGTCTGAAAAGAGGACTTAGGGATATATTAAGTTAGAATAGTTCATGCTAAAGCATGTGATCAAAATTAAAATATGAGAGATTAAGGGGAAAATATGATTCTTTCAGATGGCAGAAGGGCACATCTTATCCTGTAATCTTGTCACATGGTGTGAAATGCCTGGTGCTCCTCACTGTTGGAGGCGTTTAGGCATGGTTCTGATCTATCAGTTTGGTCACAGGAGCTGAAATTTTCAGTGTTTAGACTATCTAGAATAAAGCATTCTTAAATTTTCTTCATGTGCAGTACATAGGACAGAAGATGGTGTATTCAACCACCTGTATCAGTTGCTACATATAATCTCATCCTCACAGGTATTAAAATCTGTGAAATGGAACATGGTTCTTCCTTTTAACTCCACAGGAAGTGTAAAACATTGCTTCATAGGAAGAAAAGAGGAAAGAGGAAACTATTAATTAAATGGAGGAGATTTCCTTAACAGGAAATTCAAACAGGTTACATGCTCCACCAGACAACTTCTTAAATATGTGACTTACATTTGTTTTTCTCCTTCCTCCCTGAGAAATCTGTAATATTAATCTATAACTAGGAAGACCTAGTAGCAAACATAAAACTCTAATACTCTGAGTTCCCTTTTGTTGTAACTAACTGATAAACCCTTCCATTCTACTTCTTTGAAACACTGGTCTTGTAGTAATAAAGTACCTTCATTTTTTTTTTTAGTGTGTTGCAGCAAAAAGAAAAGGAACATCTACAAGTGTAGCTGTTGCTTTTTCTCCCTCAACACTGTTACTGTTTTGTGTACTGGTAAGTTGTTGCAGATAAGGGTCTTACTATAATCTTAATAACTTTTGGCTGCTGAAATATAAAGTGATTCAGAGTCCATTTTGGGGAAAAAAAAAAAAAAAAAAAAAAAAAAAAAACCAAACAAAATCAAATTTGTTATCAGTAGGATTTAATTTGTACCTAAGTGATTAGTCCTGTATCAATAATTTAGGCATCTAACTTTAAATCTGAATGCCACTAAATCTATGCTGGAATTACAAAATGAAGGACAACAACTCCTTTTTGGGGTGAAAGCCTCATCAGCTGTTGTCCTACAGTTGCATGTTTCAAAGCAGCATGACCTAAAAACCACAACCCTTAAACTAGCAGGTGACCACAGGAGAACAGTCGTAGAGGTGGTCGTTTTTGCTTACTCAGCACAGTCTGTATCATCAGATGCATCACTCTTGCTTCAGAATGCAAGAGTGAGCATCAAAGGTTAGGAGGGATCTTCCTCAGTCACAGGTTTTCTCTGCAGAACAGTGCAAAACAGGGCCCCCTCAGGTAAGGAGCTTGTAAGAAGGGTTGTGCCACTTAACCCTGACAAGGGTCTGGAAGATTCAGGCAGCAGGGAATGCTTCATTTTATATTGTGAGTGGAAAGATCAGCATAAGAGTATAACAGGCAATCCAGGTTTTGCAGCTGATCCTGCAGCAGTCACTCAGGTCCATTCCAGAGTGTTTGTTTTGATCAAGTTACCTACAACTTGAGAGATCTCCAGTCTGCTTAGCTGCTTTGCCCTAACATCTGCTTACTGAGGAGGGTAATCAAACTCAGTTTGGTATTGGCTTGTCCAGATGACTTCAAAGGGAAGTTTGCTTAGAGAGATTGCCAGATCCCAAAATGCACAGACGTAACAGTTTGGTAAAAATATATGGGTTGTTTCATCACCACAGACGACATCAGTGACCTTTTGCAGGCGAGTGGGTTCTTGGACCAGGAAAGTGCATCTTATAACAATATTTTTTGTTTCAGAATAAAGGAATGTTTAAGCAAGAGTCATTGAATTTATCTATTTCTAAAATTATAAGAAAAAATGTGTG
Organism: Florisuga fusca; assembly: GCA_038090715.1. NCBI lineage: Eukaryota > Metazoa > Chordata > Aves > Apodiformes > Trochilidae > Florisuga > Florisuga fusca. Next base: position 352,134 of record JAAWXA010000004.1, on the reverse strand, counting down.
GTGTGGTTTTTATCTATTTAGTAATACAGAGAGGAAGACTAATCAGCAAAATTATAATTTGCCTTTTTCTCTTCAGGCAGGTAACAGTTCCATGTTCGCTTCATAAATGAAGCAGCTTTAAGCACATTCATATTCCTTCTGGAGTGACAGACTGAGTCTGCATCTGTTGTTGCTGCCCATGACTCCATAGACATGATATAGAAATGAGAACAATTTGTGTTTGTTACTGTGAAACCAACACTGAATTGAACAACGAGAAGCAGAGTGTGCACTTAGCAGGACTGTATCTTATGTGAATATCTACCTTGTGTGGCATTTGAGGATTTTTAATTCCCTTAACACTTGCAACAAACTCTGGCAAAAAAGTCCAAAAAGTATCTTTCAAATGCCTCCAACTGTGTGTAATCATTGAAAGTCATAAATACCTTTGCATCCTTAATTTAAAATCTGTGTCCTCTACCTTACCTTGGTGTCTTCAGGTGGAGTTTTCTGAACTGACAGAAAAAGTAGAGATGGATACAGATAACATACTCTTCAATACTGTATATAAAACTTGAAAGGGAACTCATGCCGTGGACCTGTTTTCTAGCCTTTTACTTATAAGGAGCTGTGTTTATGCCAGGCAGAGGTCATGTGTACAGCAACATGTGGTCTCTGTCAGGTGCCAGGTGGCTGGTTGCCCACAGCAGAAAGCCTCAGCACTGGTGGTCTCTGTTCTGGAGAAGCAAATACTGGATGAAGACAAAGTAAACAGGAGGTTACTATACCTCGTGAAGCTTTGAAGCATTAAAAGTAAGCGCTGGGTATGTGAACCCCGGTGGAATTTCCAGCCATGCCAAGGGAAGGAAAGAGTCTGAATTGCGTTCAAACATCCAAATAAAGACAAACCCATGAATTTATTTTAAATGCTGAAGATGCATGCCATTGATGACTTGTCTTTAAATGTATAGCGTAGAAAATCTGAAAGATCCTGAGTGTATTTAGCTTTTACTTACATCAGCTGTTATTAAAGTTTTCATTGTGCTTTAAGTGATTAGTAAACTTCAATATCCCAGAGTTCTCCACTCTTAAAGATATTTCTCTTGAAACAAAAGAGAAACAGTTTATTTCCCCCTTGTCTTCTGCATCTATTGCTGTTATAGCATCCATGGAATCTCTGCAAGACTGATTTGTAGACATGCATTTTCAAGTAAATCCTAAAAATACCATGGTAAAAGTCACAAGTGTAGATGTGCATCTTTTCATCCTGGCTCTTTCCAGATGGGGATGAATTATTTAATTGCATTAGGGGTCTGTACTCCAGAAGGTAAAGACGGCTCACTTCAGATTACAACATCATCTGCCATCAAACTGACCACATCAGCAACAGATTAATTTTAAGTAACTCGAAAACTGAAAAAAAACCCCAAACCCCAGCACCCCCCACACAAAAAAAAGAAATGTAAAAACCCCAAAATAAACAAATAAACAAAACACCATCAAACAAACACAAAAAGTACCCTTTTCATTTTTTGTATAAAGTTGAAGTTCTCTTTGAAGTATATAGTTGCTTAATTGTTTAATACCTCTTGTGGAAATTTTAATCATTTGCTGAATTTTCTAAGAGCCTTTATAAAAAGAATATGACAAACATATAATATATACAAGCGTGTGCGTGCATGTGTGTGTATGTATTACTGGTGAAACTGATTCATTTTTCATACTTACCAAAAAAGAAAAAACCTCAAAACCTTACTATATTTGACGACAGAGATTATGTGTGCATGTAGCCACTGTGAATGGAATTTTGAACATACTGAGATCAATGTCTAAATTTCTCATTAATTCATTCATACAGGGATTTAAAATAATAGAATAATTTTAAAATCATAGAATAATCATCAGCACTAACCATTAACCTAGCACTGTCAAGTCCACCACTATACCATGTCCCTAAGCACCACATCTACACATCTTTTAAATACCTCTAGGGATGGTGACCCAACCACTTCCCTGGGCAGGTTATTCCAATGCTTGACAACATTTTGGTGAAGAAATTTTTCCTAATATCTAACCTACCTCCCTTGGTGAAACTTAAGGCCTTTTCTTTTTATCTCAAGGCTTGTAATGGGAGAAGGGACCAACACGCACCTCCCTAAAACATTCTTTGATATTTGATCATATGGAACAATTTTTTATTTATACCGAGGCCTTTTTGCATTTCCTGTGTGTAAGAAAAGGATCCTGAAGTTCTGATGAACTGTTATAAATCAGCATAGTTCCATTAACATAAACAGACCTTTGGAGTTTGCATCATCTGAGGAACTTCTCTCAGACTAGATCAAAAGCTTAGTGTGAGAAACAGGCTTTCATTGTTATTCAGATGATGAAGCACTCACCACTTAGTAAGGAATAATCAAGGTTGCTCATCACTTCTAAAAAGCAAGTACATTCCAAATTTTAGCTCTGCAAGAATCAAACAACAGAATTCCTCATATGCAACTCAGTCTCATTTGACAATGTAGTTCTTTACTCACAAATCCTTCAGACTTGGTTTCTAACTAGTTTAAGAGTTAACTTGAAAGAAGAGGAGTCATGACCTAAGTGATGGGCAATCTGAACCTTCTTGGTAATGCAGAGAACATATTGGTTTTGACAGAACAGACAAGTATCCACAGTAAATGGAAGCAATTATACTTCTACATTTTACAAAAACCTTGAATACTTCTTGTTGCTACACAACACTATCTCAAAGCAAGTTCCTGCATTTGAAGTTCTATAGTATATTCCTTAGATTCAATTAAACAAAAATCCTGTCTTTATTGATTCTCTTTGTTCATAAGAATATCAGGTTTTCTAAATATGTCTGGAGGGTTTTTTTCCAGAAAATCAAATACACAATACTGTTGCACATTGGTGTGCCCCAAATTATACATTCATATTCAAAATACAAAATGTTTTAGTCTCCATGGTCTACTGCTCAATATTATGAAAATGTCAGTTGAAAATTTAAAAGTACGTTAAAACTTAAAGATAGGCTGCTGCAAAATGTTCATCTTCAAAGAATAACATTTTAAAGCAGCAGCTAAATCACTTTCACATAATGTCAGACACTTCGATCTCTTCCTTCACGTGGAACAAAGTGAATTTAAGGCTACGTGAGAACAGAAAGAAAATTCATGTATAAATGGTCCAACTTCATATCACAAGCATTGTTCTTTAAATATGCACCCAACTAGTATAACACATGGAGCAGCATAACTGTTGCTGGAGCTCCTACACTCCAATTTTCCTATTTTCTGCAACTCCTTTTGAGAGATCTGAACAAAACCTTGGGTGTTTACAATCATTTTTGCAAAGCAGAAAGACACTTCTAAATATTCAGGGATACAGTGGATGGCATGGCACTTTGAAATGTGATTGTGAAATTATTTGAATGTTTCTGTCTGCCCAATTTGTCTACCCACTGAGGAGGCCCTTACTTTGGACGCAGTGAAATTCTAAGGACTACTGACTTATAAGACATCTTTGAAATCAGAGGAACTGGAATAAGTTCAGTGGGAGTAGGGATGGCTGAAATAGTCCTTTAATTGCTTCTTTATCCAGTTATGAGCTATTTAACTTCTGACAAGTGATCAGTTTTTCAATCTTCTTTTTGGGTAGACAGAGCCCATGCATTAACACAGAAAATAACACCCTTTCTCTTAAAATGAAAATTTGTGGGGAAACAGGTGTTGTAATTTTATACAAAAGTCAGCCTAATTTGTTTTTCAGATATCTGTGGTTTTGTGAAAAACTAACATTTTTAGGTTTCCTTTGGAATAGTTGAACTTTGCATGTGATTACTAGTGGCCTTGTGAGAATAAAAAAGCAGATAGTGATATACTGAGTAACTCTATGTGCTACTTTAGATGTGTGTTTACTTGAATAAATTAATGGTACTTATTTCATCACAAGGTCATTTCATAAGTAAGCTTATAAAGCGTGCTGTACTATGGAGTATGTGTAAAACCTGCACATTTTTTAGATTCTGATTTCACCAGCTGTTTTCTCTGTTGCTCTCTGTATTATGCTGAAACTGAACTGTGTGTTCAGTACACACAATACAACTATTAAATTGAAAAGCTAACAGTTTATATAAAATACAGATATTTTTAGTTAGATTTCCATTTAAGAAATATCCAGCATTCTACAATTCAGGAATCTGATTCAGCTGTCTTAAATGAAGATCTGCAGTAATGGGGGCATGTAGCTGTTATGTTTTCAAATTGATGGAACGCAGAAACTTCAGACTCTTTTGTGATAGAGACACAGATATTTGCTGGTTGTATTGTGGGCAAATTCATTTATTTCAGTGTAAATGTCAGCACAGTTTTGCATAGTTACATTCTGACTGAAGGTAAACAATAAAGTTTATAAAATGTGTTGTGTATGTATATATGTGTCCTTTTAAAGATAGATGTTTTCCCAGATCTTTTTTTATACCAGTTCAAATTTGGAATTTACATTATATACATATACTTTATTGTTCTAAATAAAGATATTATGCACTGCCGAATAATTAGTATATTGCATTATGTCAGTTTGTTTAAGACCTTTTTTTTAAGCTCTGTCATCTGAAAGAATTTTCTGATTTTCTTGGTAAGGACCACATAGCTGCAGAGGTTGGAGGTGAGCATATTTTATGTGGAAAGCATCGTTAATGTAACAAAAAGGAAGCAGACCTGACCTGGAAGTTCGGGAAGGCAGAGTTAACAGCACAGAACCTGGAAATGAGCTGTGAGAGCTCTGAGCTAATAAAGCAACTCTCACCGAAATCAGGAGTTTCTAACTCGTAATCTGGTTCAGTGTCCAGGTGGAGACTTGTGATGAGTGGTGTCATTCAGGGATATCAGGGATGTCTATGGACATTCCTGTAAAATGTCTTCTGAATTACCACAAATGTCCACAAAATGTCCATTGAGTTAATTTAGTTTATGACATTGGTCTCCATCTGTAATTGTGGTCACTCAGGAGAGGAGAGGTGGTGTGTTGTATGGTTTTACTGGTACCTGAGCCAGGTTGTATCACTGCTACCTGTGCCCTGCTTCTTGTAAGGCTTGTCTTCCACTGGTTCAGATGGTTCCTGCTATAGTAATTCCTATTACACACACCTCACTTCATGGTTTACAACTATTTAAAGGTATTTGCATTGCAGTCTCCATGCCTGTCCCCCTTGGACCAGACCACTGAGTTCAAGACTGTAATGAACTTCCCTTCCCCTCCCCAGCTTGGACCTATCCACAAATTGCAGTCCCTCAGGGGTGTACTTCCTCCAAGTGGAGCCTTATCTATGAGCCACAGACTCTCCAGGGGTATACTAGCCATGGCATATACTTATCCACAGCCACAGTTCCTTCAGAATTAAACCTGCTCCAACATGGCCTTATCCAGGGTTGCAGTTCTTCCAGGGGCATACATGCTGTGTCATGGGCTTATTCGTGGCCACACTTTGAAATGGTCCAGCATCACCTCATGTACAGCCACTGAGGCTCAGGCTCACACTGGAGTTCCTGCCTCTCCAGTGTAACAGCACAGAAACAGCAGCGATGCCCTGGCCAGCTGCCAGCCCAGGCGCATCGCCATTTCTGTTATCCAAATGTTCCTAGACAGAGCAGAGTAAGAAGATAGCCAGTGCAACACTACAGCAAACAGTAAAAGAAAAAAAACATAAATAAGCCCAAGACTAAATTACAGTAAGGCAAGCAAGCCCTGTGGCAAGCACAGGAGCTTGTCAGTTATTAGTTAAAGAGCAGTAATAGCTGTAAATTCAATCTGGCATTCCAGTCAAATCTCTCGTTATCTCAAACCCTTCAAGCACCATGGTCCAAAAAGGACTGTGGTGGTGTAGCCCCAGCTGGCAACCAGGCACCACACATCCACTTGCTTACTTTCCCCACAGGGGGAGGGTGGAGAGAATAGGAAGAGTCAAAGTGAGAAAATTTGTGGGCTGAGATAAGGACAGTTTAATAGGCAAAGCAAAAGCTACAGGCACAAGCAACATAAAACAAGGTATTATTTCACTACTTCCTATCAGCAGGCAGGTGTTCAGCCATCTCCAGGACATCAGGGCTCCATCAGACTATTAATAATCTATTGCTTCAGAAGACAAATGCCATCTCTCCAGAAGTCTCTGCCTTCCTTCTTCTTCCCTCTGCTTTATATACTGGGAATGATATCGTACAGAAAGGAGCAACTCTTTGGCCAGTTAAGGTCATCTGTTCCAACGGAGTCCCCACCCAAATTTTTGCCTACCCCCAGCCTATCAACTGGCAGGGAGGAGGGAGAAGCAGAAAAGGCTTTGGCTCTGTGTAAACACTGCTCAGCAATAACTAAACCTTCTGCATTATCAGTACTGTTTTCAGCACAAATCCAAAACATAGCCCCATAATATCACCTATGAGGAAAATTAACACTATCCTAGCCAAACTGAGCACAACAGGAAAGATATGGACCTGTTGGAGTAGGTCCAGAGGAGGGCCACAAAAATAACAGTGATGGAGCATGTCTCCTATGTAGAAAGGCTGAGTGAATTAGGACAGTCCAGCCTGGGTCCAGCGAGACCTTACTGTGGCTTGTGGCTCTTCAATACTAAAAGGAGCCCTATAAGAAAAATCATAGAATCACAGGATGGCTAAGGTTTGAAAGGATCTTAAAGATCATCTAGTTTTGATCCCCCTGCCATGTGCAGGGACACCTCCCACTAGATCAGGTTGCTCAAGGCCACATCCAACCTGGCCTTGAACACTTTCCAGGAGGGGGCAGCCACAACTTCCCTGGGAAACCTGTTCCAGTGTCTCACCGCCTTCATAGGATCTGTTGCAATACAGCAATGGTTTTACACTAAAAGAGGATAGATTTAGATTCAATATTAGGAAGAAATCTTTTATGGTGAGGGTTGTGAAACACTGGAATGGGTTGTCCAGGGAGGGGATAGAAGCCCCATCCCTGGAAATGTGGAAGGCCAGGCTGGATGGGGCAGGGGGTTGGAAAAGATGACCTTTAAAAGTCCCTTCCTACCCAAACTGCTCTGTGATTCTATAATTCTAACATATGTAGATGGAGTAAAAGGTAAGAGTAAAGTCTGGGAAAACAGATGTAACTCTTCAGCCAAAGAGACGCCACCGTAATGTCTTTGGTAGTCTGACTTTCAATTTTTTGTGCCTTATATAACTCTGGCTAACTACTCACCAGCAGCACCACTACTTAATCTGAACTCTGAAGACTTAAATGTACTAAAGGACTAAGAGAAATATTTACCTACAGTTTTCCAGTTCCAGGATCTCAAAAACAATGAACATAAACAACTTGCTCAGTAGACAAAAACAAAGGCAATCTTCATCCAAGGCATGGAGAGTATTAATAATGGTATTTTCCTACTTCTGTTATGTAGAAAAACAATGCTTATTATAATAAATTACTATTTCTTGACAGCAACACTTTTGAACAGCTTAACACTTCCATTAAATAAAAGTATTTTAGATCAGCTGGATATATGTCCACTCCATATACCCTCCATATTACAGTCCAGTGGAATTTCATTCCATGTTAACAAAAATGCATTACTAAACATGTTTTTGCCAAGAGTTTCTGAGTGGTAATGCTTAAGATGTTTTCAGGTGCAATGAGATGGGTTGTTTCAGGATTAACATTAACAATTTACAGAACCACTTCCTAATGACTTCATGTAGCTGTTGATAATAAATTGTCTTCCAAAGTTCAAACACTACTAAAATGGATTAAGTTTCCCAATAAGTACACTGAAGCATGTGCTGGCAGAATTAAGTTTTGTGTTGTTATGTGCTTAAAGGGAATTATTATGTTCTGTTGCACAGTAGAAAATAAGACTAAATTAAAACACACTGCCAAAATCCTGAAGAGTGAAGGAATAGAAGTTTAGCCTTCTTTTTCCTCCACCATATCCTGAGGAAAGATATTTCAACATGTAAGAGGAAAAATCTCTAACACGATTATAGCTCCCCTGAGTTGTGTCCCTTTCTACAAGATCTCATGATAAGCAAGTAGTAACTAAAAATACAGATTAGACTTTTTCCAGACAGACATGAGCCTTGGGCTTCTGGCCAGTCACAAAATACAGGGACAATTTTCATTCTTTTTTGGCAAAGATATTTTCTTGAGCTCATGGAAAAATATTCGACTGAGATCACAAAAGCCTCTTTGTTTGTCACCAGTTCTGTGCAGGATAATAGCATGATAGTAAAATTGGCCCAATTAGAGTAAAGAAGCTGCAGAGCAGAATGTATAGCTTTGTCAATTTAAGTGACTACCCCAAGTGACAAAATGTCATCGTAGAAATTTCACCTTGTCATCTCCTACATTGTGATTGATGATTATTAGGACCCCACAGGTTATTTAATCTGTCATGTTCTTAAAGTTAAATATTTTAGACCATCCTTTTTCTGAGCAATGCTGTCATCATTAATAAAACATAGAACAGCTTTCACCTTTAGAAATAACAAAATGGGGATGTGTCTCAAAACCAATTAATAGCATCAGGGAAGGCAGAGACATAGCAACTAAATCTTTTGAATTGCATCCCTGAGAAGAACGCAATGAGTACTTTGGGGCAATTACATCTTTGCCAGAAGCTGAGAAGAAAGTATCCCGTTGATACGGTAGTACTGCTCAGCCATTTTTGTTAAGCTTGTTTCATACTGTTCCAGAGGAATTCAATTGCCTCAGTCAGTAAGCAGTGTTTTCTTGAGTTTGTTTTAAATGCTTTAACCTCTGGTTCAAAGAGCTTTGAAAATGAATGATGCTGTTATGTGATATACCTGGGTACTTACTGATAGAACCACCGATACATAGCAAAGTATTAAGCAGGTACACTAATGTACCTGTAAAGTAGTGTGTGCATGTGTGTGGGATTGGGGGTGCTAAGGGAGGTAGAGGCTGTGTTTGGCTTTAGCAAACTTTACAGGTAACTACTGTGAACTTCAATCACATGCCCTGAAGGAATAGCTGCACGTTACAGAATCTCTTCACAAATCCAAGCCTTGGCGAGAGCAAGCCTCAGGATTGCCAAGTCCCATGTGCTGATCAAAAGGCTCACCCCACCCTGCACTGTGCTCCCCAGCCATCCGCAGCTCAGCACCATCACCCTTCCTGCTCTGTGGCTGCACGTGCCAGAACCACACGCACCCACCATGTCCCCGGGGGCACCTGTAATGGATCCATCTATATTCCCACACAGGCCACCAAGGTTATTTCACTGAGAGTCATAATCTGACTCTGGCTTGCATGACTCAAACAGGTCTTTGAATTTCAACCTGGACCATAACTGGAAACTTTCCAAAGCTCCAGCTTTCCTCTCCTGCAAGACACCTTTTTGTCCTGTTGCTATCCAGTCCTTCCTTCAGCTCCTTCCCCGATTCCCTGGGCTCTCCTATTGAGTCATACTCTGCAATTAAATCCTCATTTAACCCAGCTGCACTTAGCAGCCCTACCATCAGCAATTTTTATGTAGGCAGTAAATATTTGTGTTATTATTTAGGAAGAAAACACTTCAAATTGTTTAGCGAAAGATTGGATTTTTGAAATTGTCCCAGATGACTTAATCTCAAAAGTTGATGCATTTATAACTTGGATGAAGGGTGAGGTCACACGGACCCCCAGATGTGGACATGGTACAGCTATAACTGGTGTACTGCTGTTTTGCTATTTTGACTGTGAAGTGTACAGCTCTACACATGCAGACTGTGAGCATAGAACTCCCTGAGAGTTTTTCCCCAGAGGAAAAAAAAAGTTCATGCTGCATAAATATGTCAACCCTGTTTTTCCCCTAAAAACACCCGCCCATCAGATTTAAGATAGCAACAGCTGGTAAAGTTAATCAGATGCTTGTCTATGCAATTGGTTCTCAAAGGGAGAACTGCCTGAACACACTGACCAAAGTCTAACTTCTTCTGGCTAACCTCATGTTGGTCTTGCTCAGATCAATTATAGCCTGAGCTCAGTTTGGTGGGTTTTGTCTTGCTGCACCCTCACCACCTCCTGCAACCTTTGCCTCTCCAGCCGCAGGTCAGCCCCAAGCTCCAGGCTCTTCCCATGTCCAATTCCATGTTCATTACCAAACCTTATGTTGTTGACCCAGGCTGAGGAGCAGCAAGTGTGTCCTGACGTGAGATGTGCAGTGTACCTGTCCCAGCACTGCCAGCACCTCCTGATGACCATTCAGTAGCCAGGCTTGCATGCTGTCACCAGTCAGACATCTGAGAGAAGCATGTGGCATGTGGGAGGCAAACAATGTCACAGAATGTTCACTGCCTCTACACCTGTGCTGACAGTGCTGCTCCACAGGCTGTGGGAAGCCACGTCAGGTCTGTCTTTAAATGTCCTCTGACCTGTTCCCAGGAGCACTGAACTAGATTTTGCACTAGATTTTTGCTTGATCTATTAAAAAAATTAAAAAATTAAAAAAAGCAACATTGCTATGCTATGGAAAATGTAAAGATAGCAATGAAGCAGGAATTCAGTATGACTGGTAGCAGCCTGATACTGTCAAATTTCCTGACAATTTAGTAAATATCATATCTAAATATCATGTCAGTGGCTTAAAATTAAACAGTAAAATTTAGTTTTCTGCATTTTTTAAATCAGAAAAATGAAATAACTCTGAGAAACTCTACAGTAGCAAAATTTTAAATAGCTTTCACAAAAATAGCAATGTTTTAAATGATACCAAATCTGCCTAGCTCAGTATTTAGTGACCGCAAGAAATCAAAAAATTAAAGCAACTTCAAAGAAACAAGTCACATTGTGCAGCAGCTCTGCACTCAAGAGATCAAGCTTTGGAGGCTTGCAGGTCCTTCGCTTTTTATAAAAACTTTTGTGCAGGCTCTGGAGCTTTGTAATTTATTTGGAAAGTCAGAATGAGCTTAAAACAAAAGGAGGACACAGCAAATTGTTAAATCATGTTAAACAGTTGATTATATGAAACTCCTGCATATAAATACTAGAATTTCAGACAGGGATCCCTGGGTTTAATCTGCCAATTTATAATGGCACATATTCATCTAATATGAGCTGAAAGAGATATGAAAGCAAATTTACAATGCAGAAAACTATTAATTATCATTATGTAAAAAATTAATTTCATTTCCACTTCAAAATGTTCTGTGAGGTTTTGTAAAATGGTATCTGTGCTCTAATAAGGGTAAAGTTCAACTGCAGGAGACAGAGGCAACCATCATATAAGTTTGGCAATTAAATAAAGCATTTAAAATATCAAAACATGCCATCTACTTGATAATATGTTACTCTACTTGGAAACATACAAATCTGTTCGAGAAGGAAGCACTAAAACAAGAAAACACAAGTTTTTATTTCTTTGAAGAGTGTAACATATCCTTTCTGTTCACAACCATTTTTATGACCTTAAATACTTCTCTGGTCTATCAGTAAGGTATGTAACTGACTTTGAAAGCCACTGAATAAATTTCTCAACTGAACTTCATTCATGACTGGTTCTTCATGAATTCTTTCCAGCCTCATTACAAGTTTCTGTTTCAACACAAGTTTTGGATCTTAGCACTTCTGGAAATCAACCAAAGCTACATCTCTAGTAAAAAATTATCTTAAGAGAAGTCTCTAGGGTTTGTGTGTGTTGCAGTTTCCCACCATTCATCACGGCTCCCCTGCCTGAGGTTACTGCTTTAAGAGCAAAGCTGGAGAACAGCTCAGGTAAGCATTTCTCACCCATTTTGATACAAAACAGCCAAGCCAACTTGAAACACTTTAAAATAGACTTTTATTTAATAAGTGAAGCTGAGGTGGGTGATACAGCACTGCAGGAGTTGAAGATCTCTCTCATCATACATTTTGCCAGCTCTGGAGGAAGAGGCAATGTCCAGCAAAGGACACCTAAGGGGCACCTGAAAATGTGCAAACAGTGGCAGTCATCTGACTGTGGCCTGCTTCCAAAGATAAGAAAATATGCCAACAGGGTGAGGTGGCAAATCACCCATCCAAAGACCAAGCATGTTGACTGAGCATAGCAACAAAAAAAGTTGGTAGTTGGTTGTACCATATGATCTTCAAAAATATCCAAGCCTTAGCTCCACTTGTGAAGTTATTCCCTAGAAACTAGATTTACGATAATCAGGAAGATGAAACCCTCCCTTTTTGCCTGATTTCCAGTTATATGAGGCACACTCAGTTCATTCCAGGCAGTTTCTTAATGAGAGCCAAGACCCCAGAGCAGAAGTGGGGCAAAAATAAGCAAATCTACTGGCTGTTGTAGCTGGAAACAGATATGGAAAAGAAAGGTCTTTTAAAGGGCTTTTTCTAAAACTACTTCTCTGGGTTCATAAGAAAGCTGTTGAGTCACTTTGCTGCAAGTACTGGCATTCAGATTTTCTTCCCACTGTAAACTTGAGGACAAATATTAAACTTTTGCCCTAGAAAAATAACACCAGTTACATTTTATCGATCTATAGGGAATATTTACTTTGCCATGTACAAAACTAATTAGTGTCTACCAAAAATTCCATTTAGGATTCATCCAAGCATAGTGTCTGCATTGTTTATTCCAGGGACTACTCTGCTCATCTTCTTTCCTATTTCGTCACAATCTTTTGCAATATTTTTTTAAAAACCTGAGCAATTTCTGTTTGCTTCTCTCTTCAACCCTTATTTGACTTATTTACTTCTAGAAATAACAAACTAGAACATTTTGTCAAATTGAAGCTTTAAATTAATACTAAACTTGTTTCAGGAAAAATTGTTAACCAAATTTTTGAAAGACCTAATATCTAATCTCATGTGGACCTATTTCATGTTTGTCATGCTAAGGTAGGTCTAGATAAACCTCATTATATTAAGTAGGTAGCATAACAAAAATACAAAAGATGAATTGACATCACAGTAATAAAAGACAGGCACTTCAGATTGTGAAAGATCACCTGTTTTCTTCCCCCACTTAGAAATATCTGACAGTTTTCCTCTGCCATGTCACTAGAATTTGATCTGAAAGTTTTTATCAGGAGTTCCTACTATCTTATAAAGCTTTAGAACTGATCTGTGTCCTACTTTGCTATTTTAGGAAAACAGGCTAGAAGAATAACCCATCCTCCTATCAAGTAAAGGTTCAGCAGTATCTTTGTCAGTCCTTAAACAAACTGTTTTTACCTGCCAGTAATAAAGAGTCCAGGGTCTCCCTGGGCCTACTCAGCTGATCATAGAAACATAGAAAGATTTGGGTTGGAACAGACCTTAAAAATTTTCTAGTTCCAACTTCCCTGCCACACCTTCCACTGGACCAGGCTTCTCAAAGTTCAACCATTCTGACCTTGAGTGCTTCCAGGGAAGGGAATAATCAGTCTTTACTCTTAATATCCTTAATGTGTCTAACATATAACTTCTCTTGCTGAGCTGTGTTTTTTACTTCCCTAAAGAATGGAGAACCAACTATTTCCTTCTTCCTTCAGAAGCCTTCTTTCAGGTTCGGTAAACCTCAGCAGCCTCAGCATCTTCCCCAGACATTTAATAGTTGATTTGTTACTCAGGTTTTCTCTTATGAACTCATCATACATATTGAATAGAAATGTTCATGATTTCTTTAGACTTCCTGAAAAACAGTAATTGTTTGTGACTTCAAAAGAAAAGCATTTTTGAGATAGTACAGCATTTCTCTAAAGAAAGGAATTCCAACTCTGTCTCTGAAGGAAGATAAAAGTTTGCCTACATAGGAGTTTTTCCAGAATAGCTACTCTTGATTACATACAGGAGTAGGCCTTCTAAATCTGAGCTAACACTGCCTGCTTCCAAATAGTTTAGTGGGTTTTAAAAAAGGATTAGGTTAATTTGGTACAAAGAGTATAATTTTCATTCAGGATGTCCAACGCCATGTACAAATTAACTGCATACCAGAGACAAACAGGACAAGTTTTTTTGCTTTAATTTAAACCTTGCTTTGATATAAATTAATTTTGCTCTTAAAAAACTCACCAACCAATCCATATTTCCGGTGCAATATAAATGCCAGAAACGGAAAACTGTCAAAACCCCTCAGACAAATGGGACGTAGAAAGCTGGAAAACTTATGTTATCTGGGAACTAATTATTCATCCAACTTTTTAAGATATTTTATTACTACAAGACTTTCTCAACATATGTGTTATTCTACCTCCTTCAATAAATGCACATTTTTAAAGTCATACAGCAACCATGTCTCTAAATATCTGATCATTAATGTAAAAATCACCTTTTGGGGTCCAGTGGTTAAGGCCATTCTAAGTCATCAAATTTTATATTTTTGTGCAAAAAACAAAACAATAGAAAGCTCTGAGTCATATCGGAATGAATTAGGCAGATTCTGGCATTTCAGCATAAGACAATTGCAGTGAAACCTATGTTTTTATTCATAGGCTTCATACTCAGTTTCTTTCTTGCTTAGATGAAGAGTCATATGCAAAGAACATTAGAACTGTCTGTAGAAACATGGCTTGTATTACCACTGAACATGTATACAATAAGGTTTGCTCTTAAGAAAAGATCTCTCTAGCTAATTCTGTGAAACAGTCCAAAAGCATGCAGGAATCTACTTTTGAGCAGAAATTAAATCATACCTAATATCATTAAATATTTGAATGCTCTCCTTTTCTCTGGGAAGCCACTGAAGCATAAAGTGGAGATGCAGTGTTTCAGCCTATTTTGTATTTGTTCATCTGCTACCAGGCACTTGAAGCTGATTCAAGACAGATAGGAGTGATGTGACAACAGAATACTTGGCAGACAGGCTTGTGACTTCTCTAGCTGTATGAAGTTCTTCACTGCCAGTCACAAGGGTTAGACACCACATTTTTCTCTCAGGGATTACAGAAAAGTGCTGCTCAGTCTAGGCACTGCACAGGTTTGCCATTTCCTTTTTCCTATGACTTCTCAAGCCTGTCACAGAATCACAGAAACACAGAATGTTAGGGGTTGGAAGGTTCCTCAAGAGATCATTGGGTCCACTCTCCTGCCAGAGCAGGATCCCCTAGGGCAGGTCACACAGGAATGCATGGGTATCCTCTTTTTTTTTTTTTTTTTTTTTTTTTTTTTTTTCTCCTACAGACCCATTCATGTTTGCCAAGAAAGGTTGTGAAGCAAGTATTCACATCAAATGATTTGAATTAGTGAAGCACAGACTACCTCAACATGTATCAGCACCTTCACTGTGATGATCTACCCTTGAGGGTTTCCTGGAGGGATGTAAGGTCATCCCCAGTGATGATATATTTGCCCTTGTGCATGGTGGGGGCATTATGGGAAGAGTACTTTATCCTTCCTACTGCCTCATTAAACCCAGCTTTCTCTGAATTCGTTTGCAGCCTGCTCCATCTGTTTCTTTTTCATCTCACCTAGAGAGGAGCTGCTATCTGTAGCAGTGACATGAGAACAATACTTTATGTAAATAACTTCCAAGTGGAGGTAGTCATTAATGCAGACAGTTCTGAAGGCAAGTGAAACAGCATTTAGCAGTGAGCATTTGGCAGCAAGCACGTTAATGGGACTGTCTCTTAGGTTTGTAGTCTGATTCAGAATATGCCTTACTGACTTCCTTATTTTTCAATTTTCTTCCAGGAACACAAGCCCCAGAAATATAGGTCTTTGCCCTGTTGCAGCAGAGGTATGTGGGAAGCTGTTGTTAGTTCCAATGCAAAGAGAAGACAAGGAGCAATCAAAGTGAAGGACTGAATGACAGCACAGGAAAGAGGGAGGTGTTTGGTATCCATTATTAGTCTGAGAGGGTTTTACACAGGTGTGTAGTGAGAGGACCAGGAGAAATTATTTAAAGCTTGAAGATGGGAGATTTAGATTAGACATTAAAAAGAAATTCTCTAATTTGAGGGTGGTGAGACACTGGAACAGGCTGCCCAAGGAATTTGTGGCTGCCCCCTCCCTGGAAGTGCTTAAGGCCAGGTCGGATGGGGCCTTGAGCAACCTGGTCTGGTGGAAGTTATCCCCGCCCATGAATGGAGTTTGGAACTAGATGATCTTTAAGGTCCCTTTCAGCCCTAACCCCTGTGATTCTATGATTAGTTTATAGTTTGTAGTTTACCAGCCAAAGCAAATTCAAACTCAACCTTAAAGCTCTATACACAGTCACATGTACAAAATTCAGACAGTGTAAGGTAAGTGCTAGCAGTGAGTGACCTGCTCTTCTCCTCTTGCCCTGGCACACATTCACCCAGACACATAAGCACACAGAGGACACTGGAGCATATGAACATACATAGTCCCATGAAACATTTTTGTCCCCATGCCAGCTTCCAATGGTTGGACACAATGGCCTGGTCTCAACTGAAGGCGAGAAAGGGCAGAGCTAAGTGTCTCATATAAAGGGTTTTAGGGGAGAATGAAAGAACAAGCTCTCCATTGTTGGCAGAGATACTGCAGAGAGCTTTGGCAGTGTGGGTGATTTTGCTTTTGACTTCCTTATAGTACATTAGGAAAACTGAAATATTGTCAGGGAAGCAAGCAAACATCTTAGGCATATGTTACCATGCCTAAAAAACCCAGAGTCAGTAGCTGACCCATAAAAGGTACAGTTCAGTCTCCAAAGTGGAAGAATTGGCTGATATATTCCACCTTGTCCATACTTGATCCACAATATCAAATCAAGACTGGATAATAATAGGTTGGAAGGGATTCCTGAAGATTGTCTGGTCCAAAGCTTGCCAACATTCAGCAGCTCTATCACAAAAGTGACAATAGGTGTTCTAAGATTTCAGAGAAGGCTAGAGTAGTTTTTGGTGTAATAAGTGGGACTTTTAAGTGTAGTGCCCGAGTTTTATAGAGAGGATAACTACAATGGGAAGGCACACCTGAAAGTGAGAAAACTTCCCACAAAAACACGGAAATTGAAAAAAAATATTATGATAGATTATGTGGAAGAAAAGGAGCTAAGTGAAACTGTTGTACTCGTTTCCAAAAATACCTCAAAATGAGCAGACTGGAGATACATAATGAAGTAAAAGAAAAGAGAAAATAGCTTATATGATGTAGAACTTTTCTGGAATAAACACTGGAAAACTATCTTTTCTATATCAGCAATTCCATATGTTACATTTAAAAAGAAAGGTCCTGTCACCCCAGTGGAAACAATCTGAGCTCCTAGTGTTCAAAGAGAATGTCTGTGTAGAAGGACACTTTAGGACAACCACCATGGAAAAGCTCATACAAAAGTTTATATTCCACTCAATTTTATCATATTACACAAGATTAAGGGCAGTATTTCTAAGTCTATGTTTGTTTACAACATCTTGTTTTGCAGAAGGGAGCAAACGGCTGCAATATGATCTGAGTCTTGAACCCCGAAGAACTCATATAGCTACTGAGTTTCCCAGCTACACATCATCAGGCATAACAAAAGACCAGCTAAGCTCTTCTGGATATAAAAACAACAGCTACTTTGGAAGGAAATGCCAGAGTACTGAGATGTTAGATACTAATACTCTGATGAGGTTTTCATGTCTCCATTTAGTTTGGTATTCCATCACAACTGCCCAACAATCCCAGAATAAAATAAGCAGAAGATAAAAAGGCCTACTGTTCAAGCGTATACTTATGAGCTTTTTCCAAGTGTAATCTAGCAGTCAGTGCAGGGGTGACAGCATCAGCACTCACTGTGGGTTTCTGAGAGGGCAAAGTGGCAAACAGTTAAAACAGGACACTAGGAAGAAGGAAAAGAGTCAAAGCTTTTTCAGCAAGAACTTAGTCAGGTACCACACCTGAGTATTTCTAAGCAAGAAATATTCTTTCTGTTTGTTTGTTGTCTTGCTTTACTTCTCTGATTAAGCAAACAAGATGTTTTTTGTGTTTATTGTGTTTATATTGTGAATAAAGTTTTTGCTAAAACCACAGCTGTTTCATGTAACAGATTTTTCATCCTAATTGAAAGAAAATAGCAGGGCCTTATTGTGGGTTTTAATTATATAAATATACTTTAAAAGATTGTTATTAGAATCAAAGGTCAGTAAAATTTTCAAGTAGCAATGTTATTTCACAAAAGATTTATTAATCTATTTTATTTTGTACTGAAGTGAACTAGAAGCACATTTATAGATAATTTATCTGTAGATATATACAGAAGAAATTACAAAATCTGGGTTAAAAGGTTATTAAACTTCCACATCCTGATAGCCAAACTTGATCACAAGACCCATTCTTTAGATACTTAAAATTTCAGCTGCTGAGCATCAAAAATATGAGTGTTTTTCTCCATAACTTCTGAAAGCAGACCCTGACAGAAAGATGCTAGAAATCTAGAGATCTGGAGCCTATTCAGCTTAACTCTTTCTATTCTCACTTCAATGAATTTATAAGCATGTAAATCATCTGTCACTTGAAGTTTGAAACTCTTCAGGCAAGAAGTGTATTTTGACTGAGTTGAAAAATATTTACATATCCTGTATTGCTAGAAGCCCCAACAAACACTGAAGTAGGGCAAACTCTGAAATGGTAGTATATGAATAGGTGAGATAGGTTGCATCCCAGGGAATCTGCAAACTGGCAATCTACTTAGTGAGGTAACACCCAAGCATCAAGAGAAAACCAAGGCCTTTCTGTAATCCTGCTCTGTCTCTTGCCTTCACTAAGCTTACAGGATCAAAAGTATACTTCAGGGCAGTTTAACAGTTAGGAGAGAATTTCAAGCAGGAAAAGAGAAACGTACATTTAGCTGACATTGAGGATCTCACTGATATCAATCAAAATTGGAAGAAAACTAAATCTTTCTGTGGAGAATAATGTCATAGAAGCAGGTAGAAGAGGGTTGGCACAGCTCATCTGATGGGGACAACAGGCAGCATCGCAGTGTGCCCAGACTTTCTCCTTCCACAAGCCACCACAGAAGATTTCTGGCAGTCTTTCAGCAACCATTATCTTCCCTGCCCACCGTGATGGCTTGCCCAGACCTCACCTCTACCTCCTACTGCCCCTAACCACTCCTCCTCTTGCTATCCTCTCCCTTGCTCACCCCAGCAAAGAAATTCAGCATGCAATGCCTCCATTGTGTCCTTCCACTTAACTCCTTCTAGTTCCCAGAAAGCTTCTCCTCTCCATACTGGAGGAGCAGCCAGGTCAGTAAGTGGAAGGGTGGGAGAAGGACCCATTTGGCTGCAAACAGCAGCAGCACAAAGGTCCTTCCCAAGCAGGGCTCAGTGTGGGGAGATGGGGAGGAAGAGGATGGATGGGTGAGGAACCCACCTCCCTGTACTCTGACTGGTTCCTAGGTCCACTCAGCTGCTTGCAGACATCCAGCTTCAGCCTAGGGGGGTTCAGGTATACAAGGTCTCAGTGTAGCTTTTTACAAGATTTCCAATTGTCTGCAAGAGGTAGGAGACAACAACAGGACAGGGAAAAGAACTAGAGGAAAAAAGCCATGATAGGCTAAGAGGAACAGGAATACCCAGGTCCATATAACTGAGATTGTGACCAATACCCTTCTGTTTAAAATCAAACCAAACTTTTTTTTTGCAATGGAATTGAAATTCTATTAAGATCTAGTGCTAATGCAAATAATGACAGTTGTTTTTAGGATATTGTTCCCATATGGAATTACTCAGTTATTCATAAATTCTGTATATTAATGTTAACTCTAAATCCTCCCAGTGGAGAAATACTACAAAAGAAGTTTTTAAAAAAGTAAATGTAATGAAGGCAAAAAACCCCTACACAATAGTATTTATTCTTCAAAAATCCTAGTGTCAAAGAATGATTTCACAATTTTTTGTTATTCTGACTGACGGCCTTTTGTAATATCTGAGACTGATAATATTGTTCATCTCTATTTCCTCCTCACTGTCTCTCCCTAGGAAATTTTCTTTTTCTCTCGGTAAACTAGTTCACAGACTAGAGGGACCAAATACTCTTGATTATATCAGAAGATTCCCCATTCATTTCATTCTTTTTTTTCATGCCTCTTGAAAAAATGTATCAGATTTGCTTCCTTCTATGCAGAACATTTCTGAAAAACCTGTGAGAAACAGTGAACAGTATCCTCTTTGGATAAATTTACCTTGTTAACTTTTTTTTTTTCCTCACTCAGCACAAGGATTAGGCAATAAAATATTTTTATTTTTAAAATTGCAGCTTTGCTAGTTTTCAAAATAAGATACTTTTGAAATGAACAAAATTATTCTATGAATCCTTAATGTGTTAAACTGACAAATACAGATAGAGTTTATAAATATCTTACTCAGTTGGAAAGGAAGCCCACAAATTACTAAGGAATTACTACTACACTGTTCCCACCCTCCTGTTCCCATCCCCCTCAGAAAAACCATAAAAAATTCTCTTGAGTGAATGAAGCTGTGTAAACTTAGAATAGAATGCAAGCAGGCTAAAAATAACTAGATCTCAAATAGAAATAACCTTTTTTATTCAAACATTACTTGCTAACCAGTTAGATTAGATCATTTTCATCAGAAGGAGTGTAAGGGTTATTTTGAAGCTTTTAATTTTCATAGGATCTCATCTGATTAAAAAACATCTCCATATTATACTAATCAAAGATGACACCCTCTTTCATTAAATGAAACTTAACATTAAAACATACAGAAGTACCATTTGATATGAACTCAGCCTATGAAGTTAGTAGTGTTTCACTCATTGCTTGATTAATTCTACACTTGAAATGTAAAATGTACTTCCTGTTAAAATATATTGGCTATTAGTTTAAGGATGCCAGATGGAAATAATTCCTTCATAATCTTAGGAAAATGCAGAACTCTGATCAGGTATTGACATACATATTAAGTTAAGAAGAAGAGCTAAGAAATAGATAACCAGAGAAGTTTTATAAGATTAAATTTCACATCAGTGATACTGAAAATGAGAGAGAAAAAGAAAGAAACAGTCTGGCCTGAATCCATTTCATTAATGCCCAGGGAAGGGAATATTAAATTCACCTCAGCCACCCAGATGTATTACACTGAACAAAACTGTTTATGTCATGCCTCTGTTTAATTCAGTCAGAACTAACTTTTCCTGCTCTTTCTGTCTCTCTCTCTCTCCCTCGCCTTTTTTTTTTTTTTTTTTTTTTTGAGAATTTTCTGCTTTGCCTCAATTAATCCAGTCATACCTAATAAAGGGTTTGTGCTTACTGCAGGTTAGGTGGTCATAACAATTAGTCATCCTAGGTTAATTCTTCAAAAATCTCTCTTTGTATTTGAAGCACAGGGATTGTTCTCTATTACAGCAATTGGTTGCTGTAAACTATGACTGACATTTTGAGGTGTGCTACAGTGCATGTAACTCTGCCTCATATCAACCAGAACTCTGAAACTGGACATGAAACAGCACCCAACTTTTTAAGGAGCAGTTTTCACTGAGAACATGTTACTCCACTAGATTGTAACTATATCTAGGTTGCCAATGACAGTGTCCCCTGGGAGCATTCACTGAAGTCCAGGCCAAATTGTGCAGTGTGGGTCACGTTCCCAAGGCAGATGATGATTCTCTTTGAAGCACACTGGCTATGTGTACACTGAATAACACTTGGATCAAAGCCTTCCTCTGAATATTCTTTGAATCTCAAGTGGTACCATGGAAGATATACCATGTTTTCATAATTTTTCTGTTAAAAGTACCTAAAATAAGGCAGAGAGTGCTGCAGAACACAAGAGGTGGTAGGCTATTGATGGTAGATAGTGTAGACAGCTTTCAGAAATCATTAATGAGACAAAGCATTTTCTGAGCTACACCACAGAAGGACAACTGACTAGTTTGTTCCAAACAAGAATTTAGAAGAGAACTAATGTATTTATTATGAGCCAAAGAAGATGGGACCTGAAGAAGAAAGAAGCCAATTTGTGGTCATCTTGTCGTCTCTGATTGCTGGCTGCTTGCAGGTGGAGGTAAGTTTCCAAAGAGGATTTGTGGACCTGCCTCTCACCTTGCCAAAACCTGACATTGTGTAACAGAGTCTGCATCATCTGTCACAATTCCTGTTTATGTTTCCGCTTTTAACACTATATATTAAAAATAGAAACTTTGAAGAAAGGCTTTTGCTGTCCACTTTTGCTGTCCTTTATAAAGGAAAACTGTTTTAATGACTGTTTATTGGGGTGGCATGGATAATGAAAAAGGTGGGTTTTCAGCTCAGTTTAGTCTTCTTTAGCTGTGGTTTTTACCCCCCATGTGGAAGCTGTTTTCTCCTTAGTACAGAAGTGCAAGTTATTCAAGAGGATTTGGACAAAAAGGGTGTGGAGAAAGCCACCACCATCCATATCACTGTCTGTCTCAGCACATTCAGAAGGTTCCTGTGGGTGAGCCAAGGGCTCCCAAGCCATCTGGCTTTCAGCTGAGCACTGGCATTGTTTATGGCTTGGGTCCCTAAATCATAATCCTGGACTAGATTTCTTATCTTGATTCTTGGATAAAGCGAGGGTGATGCTGCACCCAGGCCCTTGAAATCCTCTAAATAACCTGTGATCTCATCTTATTTCTTCTTGTGCTTGGATAGTCAGTTTTTGAGGCTGGGAAGAATCTTTCCAATTTGAACGAGCCCTTAGACTGCGTGGTAAAGACACAAAAATGCTGCTCCTAATCAGTCTCCAGAGCTCTTGGTTGGGCAAACACACGTCCCTCTGACCCACACCCCACCTCTGCCAAGGTCTGTGACTGCTCCAGAGGGATGAAATGGCATTTGGGCCTAGGAGGTCAGCTTTGTCTCTCTTTGAGCCATGTTTTCTGTCAGTGTTTTCCACAGCATAAACTGTGGATTTGATGCCTTTTTCATAAGCTGGCATTTCTCCTATTGCAGGCAATCCGTCTCAAGAAGCGGCTTTAAGTCTTTCTGGGTTTCACAGCTGTGTGGGCTCTCACAGTGGATTTTTTATGCATTTATTTAAATGTATATAGATATAAAGAAAAAGATAAACAGTGAAAAAAATCCATTAAAGAAATGTAGTATTTTCTTTGACTCTCTTCTTCTCCAGGACTCCTTAGTAAATGAGAAAATCTGCATTTTGGAAGACATTGTGTATTCATCCTGAAATGATCAAAACCAATATTCTTCTCACTGGTCCTGATAATCAAAACCAGAAGTTAGGGAAAAACATGAGGTGGAGGATCTCTCTTAAAGCTCCTTTTTCTTCCATTTACATCTATTTAATATACAATGTCTCAGTCTGCTTTAGCAAGCACTTGTAATTTGATTTAAAATCCTGACGTGAAAAATTCTACTGCATTACAAAATCTCATTAGCTCTAAATGAATAGTTATTAAGTGGGCATCTTTAATTAGAAGTGCTTTATTAAAGAAGGATGATGCTAAAATAAGTACTAGAAGGCCACTCAAGAATATCCATAAAGGGACAGAGGCTGTTGGCATCTTCACAATGAATTGGGAGGGGCAGAGTTGTATCATTTCTCTTTGGAGAAAGGAATCTCATTTTAGGCCATACTGCAACTGCCTGTGAGATGATTTGCAATCTTTTTTATTCATGTACATTAATATAAATTAAAATCTATGTAACACACAGATACTAGTGCATATCTGTGCATTAATATATATTATACATATAATACATACATATATATTAATGTATATCAATATCTATGTAATACATGGGTATTACACAACAGAATTACAGTGATACATTTTCTTTACAAAGAAAGGAAGAGACTTATTTGTTTGCTTTTTTGGGTCTGCTGAACAATACAATGGTGGGAGCCTGTTTATTACAACTTTTCCCACAGGCCTGCCCTTGGGAATAGCTTTCCATAAAATCCTGTTCTTGTGGCCCTACAGAAATAGAACATGTCACCTTTTTTTTTAAACTTGAAAATTATTACACCAGGAACCCAACTGCAAATAATCTAAAACAAAGCTATGTACTGTAGTATGGTACTAACTTCTCTGAACACATCCATACACTTTCATAATGGAATATTTCGGGAAAGTGGCACTGCTGCAAAGTGTATAAACAAAGAATAAGTAGATGTGGCATTCTCAGCATTTTTATAGTGTTCTAAATGGAAGTGAATTTTAAAATGTAGGTAGCTATTTTAACTTGCCCTTTCTGATAAAGTCTGTCACAATCACCCCAGCCCAGACATGGAATACCTATTCTCCACTTGTAATGTTTTAAATCATGCAAAAAATAATAAAACATTTTAATAGCATCACAAAGCATCCATCAACACACTGGCATGAAATGTTTACAGTCCCCAGAGCAGTCTGCAAGGAACAAAAAACCTAGCCAAGCCCCAGAGATGCTAATGTAGATTCCTTGGGATTCTGTAGATCGTCTCCTGAAGCTGCAGAAATGGTAGTGGCTTTAGAGAATATAAAGAGCTTGCCAGAACTTTGCAGCAGGATGGAAGAGAAAAATATCTTTTCACACAACAAGGTTAGATGATATATTCAAAGTGACTTTTATCAGGGTCAAGTTTTTACAGCCTCTTAAGACATTCTGAGTAATCCCTGAAGACCACAGATTTTCTCAGCATTTAACTAGGAGAGATAATCGAATTACAGCTCTCTCCAATGCCATTCTGTTTGCACTTGGCATATGCAAATTGCTTTCTGCAGAATCTGCTAAGACCCTGTAAGATTGGAAAAAGACACAAAATTGAAGAAAAGCAGATGGAAAAGTAATGCAAGTTTTGCATAGGTTGCCACTTCTCATTTCAGTGTGATATACTTATGCATAAGCTGCTAAACTGAGGGTTGTGGCCAAGTATTCAAGCACGCTGTGATGGATGTGGAGATCAATTGTTTGTGAAGGCAGAAAGGGTTCTAACCCAAGCTGATACTTTTAAGTTAAACAAATTGTGTCACCTTTTTTTGCATAACCAAAATGTTTACAAATAGTAGCTGCTTATATGTTATGATCCTTTCTTTTTCACAGAGACACAGTCTAAACTAGGCTAATGTTGTTTGCTATGAAAATCCAGGGCTGTAATCCATGTACTTTAAGACATCTCTTTCAAAAATTCACCAATAATGCTGCAGAAGGTGCCTTCTGCAGCCTGCAAGGACAATAGACATAACTTTTAAAAGTTCCATATAGATAACCAGAAATGAACAAAGTATTTCTCAGTAGAAAGTAATTTTATTTACAGAACTTGTCGCTGTGTGTAGTTGATTTTGGTGTTACACCGTTGCTCAAAGAAACACATTTGAAATCCACAACCATCCAGAGTGAGAATAAATATCATGTCCTTTGAAACTACCTTTCAATCAAAAATCAGAAAAAAACTGTAGTGTAAATATAATGTATATGTTTCTAAAATATCAGTTTCAGGTTCTAGATATCATTCATTGACTTAGGAAGTAAAAAAAGCTTTTGCCCTACAGCGAATGACTTGGCTACTTGCTCAGCTCACCTTGAAAATAATTTTTCATTTGCTGTATGGAAAAAAAAAAAAGGTTATCCCTGGATCATAACCAAGAGACATTAAATTTTCCGGGTTAGATAAAGCAGACACTTTTCTGGTTGCAGGAAAGTTGAAACTTTGCCCAAAATCATGAGTCTTGCAGAAGGAACTTTAATTCTGTTAAACTTCAGCAGGAGAATTATGATATTTGCAAAGCAGGATCAGCAAATTCGGGACCTGTTTCCATGAATGCAGTTGGACAAAGCTGTGTTGCTTACAAAACAGGTTTCAGAAAAGATGGCCGTGAAGTATCTGTGGACTTTCTAGATGATTTCTGCAGTATGGAATTGACTTTGAGAGCTAAAATGCTAGGAGGATATATGTTACTTCTTTTTATTTCTGAATATTTGCAAACAGTGGCATATATTTATATTTGGTAAATAATTACTTTTGTTTGTTCTTATGTACTCTGAATTGAGATAAAATCAGATTTAGGTGCTCTTGCTTTCACAGGTTTCCATGTTTACTGAAATGTAAATCTTCAAAGCAGGTGCTGGACCTGGCTGCACTATTCACTTCCCCAGTGCATTTCATTAAAGGGCCCAAGAGTAGTAAAAACATTCTTCCATTCAAGCTGAGCAAGCTGATTTTCAAGATGCTAATGCAGCTGTCTGAGAAAAATAAATGAAAAATAAAATAAAAATAATAAAAAAATAATAATAATAATAAAAAAAGATAATCTTCTGGTGAGGTGTTAATACAATTTGATTTCTACTAAAAGATAATTTGTTTCATGAACTACACCTCACTTTTGTTTTCATGAACATTAATATTATTGAGTACAGTGTCAATGCAATATAAGTGCCCTCAATGCATTATATTTAGTGCCCAATTGCATTATATTTAATTTCAAGTTCCCTTTATTCCTTTATTATTTGCATACTTTACTGTCCTGTATTCTTATTACTATAAGTAGAATGTCCATCCAATTTACTTCCATTATACACAGCTGAAGAAAGCCCCAGTTGTTATTACTGGAATTGCCATAATCAGAAACAACCTATTATTTCTCATTTTGCAGATATATGGTCAAGGTAACATATTAAGTTTAAGAAGTTTTTTTATAAATTTCTACAATTTATTGTGAAACCAATCTGGGAATGCTCTTCATTGACAAAGTTCCTAGGAAAGGGATTCTAGTCATCATGCACATGATTCTAGTATCATGTATCCTCCAGCAAACATAGAGTACTTTGATACCGAGATGAAAACAGTGCTTTAGAAATTTAGTTAAAGAGCTTGTAAGAACAGGACACACTTGACACCTGCATGTATGGGCTTTTTGAAAACAAAATAATTTTGGTTTTGATCAAACAGGAAAGACAACCAAAGACTAGAACAGAGCACTTGGCCAACAATTAAATAATCACAGAACAAAGACCTAATTTGAAGAAGCTTGTCTCAAACACAACTTTTTAAAAAGACAAAATATTGTGGCTGAAAAAACCCAGACACCTCAAGTGTCGCAGAACTGAGCTACTTATTTTAAGAGCCAAAGCAATAAAAAGATTTAGATAAATATGTGCAGAAATAACATCTTCAAACATACAACTTGGCTATGCAAAATTTTTCTCTTATCCTTGCTATTAATCCCAGACAATGTAATAAGATCATAAAAACAGATAACTAGAGACCTCTGAAGAGCATATCCACCCTCCTTGACTTTAAAGTTCTTCCAGTGCTCACGTAAGACAGTGTTCAAAACAGTGAAATAACACAGCTTTCATGTGGCATGGTTAGTTACTTTCTCAGGTAAGAAACCAAAAGTATAACAAAACAAACAAACAAACAACAATTTGAAACAAGGCTTTTCACTTTACTATATGTACAGAATTACATATGTCCCTCCCCCATCAGGTCCACACCTGAGCTGCTCTGACCCCTACCATGTGCTACTGTCCCCTCCCTGCCACCCCACAGATGTGCAAGCTCTCTTCAGCCTGCTAGGGACTTGCTCACCCCAAGCTCCCCCTGTGGCTTTTATGACCATGGAAGCATCCAGCACTCATGCCAGACCATCCTGCAGGTATCTGCAACATGGACCTCCAATAATCCTTCACACCCCTTCCAAACAACTCTGCTTTCTTATTCTGACGCAGCTTTTCCTTCCCTTTTTTGCCTCATTTCCTTATGGAGCCTTTCTGTTGCCATCAGCCTCCTCTAAGGCTGTTCAGCCCACACAGGTCTTCCCTGTTCTCTTTTTCAAAAAACATCTCTTGTTTGTAAGTGAGTGACTAAAATACAACATCCGGCCCACTTTTTTCTGAATTTTTTACTATTTGGTTGCCATGGTACCAAAGCTTGTGGGGGCTGGCTAGCCTTCTGTCCCTTGGTGCTCACTGCCCAGACTTGCATATCTCTGTACACCCCTTGTTCTCATAAGTACATGATTTGAGGTTCATATAAAATGCTCCCCAGCTGAAGCAGAGCTCCCCTTTGTCCAGATCAAGGCACAGGTCAGTTGGCTCTTGCACTCCACCAAGAGTGGGGAAGAGAGGTGGAAATAGTCAAGAACAGTCAAGAACAGACACAGTATTTTACACTGCAGGAGTATTTTCTTATTGTCAAATATGAAAATATTTTTCTTTTGGCAAATACAAATTGTGTTGACCCTAAAGACTAGTCCGTACTTAATATAACTTTAAAGTCTGACTGCCTTCTTGGAAAACTAACAGAAAACAACAGAGAGGATATTTACATCTAGGCCAGGCCTTCTTACTGTCCAGGACACATTAGTCAATCTGAGAACATCATTTCAAGAAACGCTTTGAGATTATTGTGCCCAGATGCCCTCTTCAGGCTATGGACTGGGGAGATTGCTTAGAGGAACTCAGCACATGCGTAGTCAGTGCTCCTGCTTGGCCTTTCAAGACATCCAAGGAATAAAATTTCACCTCCAACAATAAGCTGTGGCTAAAGAGAAGTTAATAAAATGTTGTTTCTCTTCTGTCTTCATAAAATGAACTATAATTTCAATTTTTAATAAGTGGAAGAAGAACCATCAAGAAAAATTGTCCATTGGGAAAGGATAGAAAGATCTGATGGACATTTATGGTCCTACAGACCCATCCAGCCAGGCACCATTCATAAACACTCCCATGCCTCTTCCTGCCTCTTACAAGAGTCATTTCTTTCAGTCAGGAAGCCTCTGGCAGCTTCATTGGCATTCTGACTGCAAGCTAGGGCCTGCACAGGCATGGGCATGTATGGAGTTGCCAATTCTAGTGGATCTGTGAGAATGCCTCCTTTATGCTAGGAGCAAGGGGAAGAACTGTTCTGGTCTGCTTGGATTGCCAAATATTTGGTATCTGTGGAGTCCTGAAGTCCTCTAAATGCCAGCCCTAGTGCCCCTTGACAATGTAAGACAAGGTTATAATTCTTTAACCAAGCCCTGTGCCATGATTTTGTCATGTGTCGGTTATAAAAAATGCTTCTGGGACAATGCCAAATTATATGTCTTTGGAAAGGGCCGTCTTGCTTTCTCTGATGATAGTTCTAGGCAGGCTAGTGGATGTTCCAATTGATTTGCTGTCACAAAAAGATGAGTCTTTTTCCACTTTAAGTGTTCTTCTCTTCTCTCACTCTTTTTTATTTTGTATTGACTTGGACTTTGCCTTCCTAAACTTCGGAGGAGAATAAATGCATTGCCATAGACCTCCCTTCTTTAGATCATTTACCTTCGGGATTCCTACTACAAGTTTATTTGACCTTGTCCTGTTTGAGCCAGAAGAGTTTCTTCTTCTCTGTTGTCCCTCTGTCTCTGTTCTGTCTCACCTCCAAGCAGTTGATTCCAAGCAGAAGCAGTTTGATCTTGCTGCAGAAAGGCTTTCACCTTCATCCACTGCTTATCTCCTACCTTTATACCAAACAGCTCACTATCAGATCAGAGATGTAAATAGCTGCAAAGAGCCTTTCAGCCATTTATGTCCTTCCTTTTCCATGGAAAGGAACATATGTGCCTCCGTGAAGACTCAGAACTTGCAATGTGACCATTTGAGGCAAGTGTCACTAGAATTAAGTGGGATCATTAAAACTGTATCCATTATCCAAATTGTTTCTGTGGAGGGCATGATAGCTAAGTGGTTCCCTTATTTTACTTTTCATGATATTTTATCCGTCAATATATTATAAAACTCATTCCAGGGGCTAGGAAGTGGGAACAGTCATGAAATTCAGTCTTTAGAATGACCAGTGTAAACACATGCCATCTCAGCCTGGCTGATTTTGTAAAATAGAGTATATAAATAAAACACTAATCTCAAGGGTTTAGAAGCCTACAGCCTTCCCCTTTGTGCTACTTATTAACCTGACAGCATTCCTAGTGGGGCACCATTTTCAGTCAGGTTGCATGTATATCTCTCATTCTCACATTCGTAGCTATTCTGTCACTTCCATGAGCCAGACAGTTTGATCTGTAGGACCTGTGATACATAGGAGAAACCAAGGCCTTACCTTTCAGCTCAGGAGCTGTCAGGTTTTAACCCAGAAGGCAGCTAAACACCCCACAGCCACTCACTCACTCACTTTCCCCTTGCCCTCCAGGGAATGGTGGTGTGGGGAGCATCAGAAACAGAAAGAGACTTGTGGGTTAAAATAAAACAAACTTAAGAACAGAAATAAAATAAATATTAATCAAAACTACGATTAATTGATAAATATAACAATAACAATAGAATGTACAAACAATTGATGTCTGTCCCTACCCTGTCCCTGGCTAGAAATCCTGGAAGAGAGGAATCCCAAAACCACAATCCCAGAAGAGACAGAGGACTTACTGTCCAACTCTCAGCTACATACTGAACATCATGTTGCATGATTTGGAATATTGTATTGGCCAATTTTGACCTGTTGCTCTTTTATGCTCTCACAGCTACTTGTGCTCCTGCACACCAGCAAAGCGGGGGAAGTTGAAGAGTCCTTGATTTCTTAGCAAAAGCTAAAAGCATCAGCATATTATCAATGTTTTTCTCATACAAAATCCCACACTAACTCCAAAACATAACACTTTTGTAGCTACTAAGAAGAAAATTAGCTTTGTCTCAGACAAAACCAGGACAAGAATGAATTTCAGGTCTTATAATAGAGCTGCTAGAGGAGACCTGAGGAAAGCGTGGTGCCACATCCTTCTTTCATTACATAAGCTGATCCAGCACATACTCCTGATCACAGGGTGGAGAAGTGGCAGTTCCCTATTTGTTTCAACAGCAGCTGGCACTGCAATATATACTTTAGCTAATGGCAGACTTCTTGAATAATGCATTACAAAAAGCTGGATATAGATTCTGTACGCAATCCAGTGCTTTATGTCTAACTATTGAAGGAAAGGGAGGTGAACAAAATGAGTGTGCTGTTTTAATCTGAAGATTAAAGAAATTATTTATAGATAAAATCAATCCATATACTTTTAATAGGGTAAGACATGAACAGAAGTTGAAAGACCTGTATGTCTTAAAGAGAGGCACTGTTTATACTAAAGTGCTATGTCTATGTTGTTAGCAAGTGCATAGAACCCAGGATTTAAAAGATTGACTTAGTAATAAGCTTAGCTGCAAATGAATATGGCTAATCTTCTAAAATGCCATTGAAGTATGTTCGTTTCCAACTTGTATTAGAGAAAAAATAACCTACTTTGCTACTGTATAGAGCAGCTGAGTCATTAAAATATCATATAGCATTTTATTCCCAAATAGACTGGGTATACAAATAATCTCATGGATAACTGACAGCTTCAATGTGTCAGGTCATATCCAGAAAAAAAACCAAACCCCACAACTATCAGATGTTCTATTGGGAAAGACTAGTTGTAATAGGAAGTAGGAGTTACATAGCTATTATTTACAAAAGCTATCCAAAATAATAAGATACTTACTTACATTATACTGTAAAATGTCATCCAAATGTATTTTGAGATTTTCAAGTATCTGATTACCTGGACTAGAAGACAAAAGACTTGATTACATTTTCAGTGATGCTAGGCACCAATCAAAGAGTGGCCAACAGCAATTATAAAGAATATATCAGCCTACATATGAAACTCTCAGAAGTTAGACTGAACAGAAGAGTTAGAAAGAATTTCCAATGACTTAAATAGAAACTGAAGACAAAAGTGAGGAAAATGTTGTCTCAAAGGTTCTTAACTGGGAATGATAATGTTGATAGTTCATTTTTTTAATCGGCCTCTTAGAGTAAAGAAGATAACATTAGGACTTTTAATCTGATTAGAGTAAGTACCTTGTTAATAATCTTGTCTGATTACTCTGTAGTTAGTTAGAAATGTAAGAGTTAATACTTGTAAGAGTTAATACTTTGACTTATCTCCTTGTAGAGCATATGATTCACCTAGAAAGAAAATTATTTGTGGAAAACCAGAAATATTCATCTAAATACTTTGGCAAACGTGCTGTCTTTAAAGTGAAGACTTTTATATCAATAAATTAATATTGACAAGAATCCAAGATGAACAAAGCACATTAGTTTCACACATCTAAGCAGGCTGGCCCATCGCTGTATTCTTTCTGTCCAGTTTTTGGAAACTAATTGCAGGAGGCATTTGCTCAGCTTCCTTGGTAAATACAATACAGTATGTTCTCAATACAATGCTGCTAAATATGCCTAGAGAACTGCTGGGTCAAAATGGGAGAGAGAGCACCTATTTAGCTGCTTAAATGGTTGCGTTGCTGCTGAGCATTTCAGGTGATAATTTGGGATTTGGCCCTTCAGTTGATCTGCTTTTTAGTTGATAATTTTGTTACGTCTTGATGTCACAGTTTAGGCCCAGCAGGTACCAACCAGCTCACTCTGCTCACTCACCCCAACTGCAGGATGGGGAGGAGAAAATCCATGTAAAGGCTCATTGATCATAACAACGATAGGGAGGCTTTCATTTACATTTACCCATTTACAGTAATGGGTAAAACCAGTAAGGTTCAACTTGGGAAGTAAAAAATATTAATTTAATCTATACAACCAGATCCTAACACCTTTCACTCCACCCCTCCCTTCTTCCTGGACCCAAATTGCCCCCCGACCACCTGCACATCCCACCCCTGCGCTCCCCACCCCTCACTCTTTCCAAGACACCATTGCACTACTCCAAAACACCTGAAGTGCTACCGTCCTGAAACAATGTGTCAATCCACTGGGTAATTTTAAAATACAATAGTAAAGTTACACATTTTTCAACGTGGAGAATAAACTTGATTGGACAGGGATGAAAGTCCCATCCCCTTAAGAAGAAGCAGGAAGGAGGAACACACCTCTTGCTATCAGAGAAAAGCCAAACATCCTTTGTGTTTGGGAATTCCTTTGGCACATTCCTACCCGGATTGCAAATCAGATTAGCTCCAGACAAGCAAAATTGTTATATTTCTGCCAAATCCGGAGGGGAATTCTCAGAATCCTAAGGTGCCTTGTTTCTAACAATTTAGTTTCGTAAGTGTAATTACAAAGTGAAGGGCCTGATTCTTTGTTGCTATAATTTGGCACAGTTCTGATTTCAAAAGCACATACCAGATGAGAGCAATGAACAATGCCACAAATCAGACCATCTTAAACAAAACAGGCTTGAGTCCACAACTAGGAAAGCCATTATTTCTTTGAAATACCTGCACTCAGGCCTCCATAATATTTAGAAAGACTTCAGAGTCCCTGAAGCCTTCCTGCTTGAGTCCTGAGAGGAATAGTTCCCAAAAGCTAACCAAGAAGACAGCTGCTGAAGCCAAGACTGTTGAAATTGTGAGAGCCTGTATTTTAGGCTTAGTTCACTGCTGGAAACTAGTGCAGATGAATGAAGTATGGGTCCATGGGTTTTATTCTGTAAGGATAATTCTGTAGGCACTGCTGCCTAGATATGTCAGGCTTCCAAATAAGTACTTCTCCTAAGTTAAGAAGAGGAGATAATCAGTGCATCAAGGATAACCCCACTGATCCCATAGCGTGACAAAAAATAGATGTGATGTTATGTTATGCTACCATGTATACTATATTTCCATAAACATTTCTTTGATAAATCTAAGTTTACTTTTTCTGTCTCAGTAGGTGAAAATTTTAAACCAAGCATCCCAGTCCTTCACTTCAGCATCCATGAGCCAACAGAGAAAGGAAGAGTATTGCCTGAGGGAGACATTTACTTGCCAGCTTCCCCTGTCAGCCCACCAGTTTCTGGTCAGCTGGCAGCACCAAGCTCCAACAGGAAGGTTGCGTGGTTCTCACATGGGATCCTATACCAGGAAGAGACTGCACTTTCAATTTTGGCACTCCGTAAGCAACTCTGATTGTGTTTTGGAAGGGCAGTACTGTTTGAAGAAGAGTATGAATATTTCTATAGAATATAAAGTAATTCCCCTCCTCTTCCAATAAAAGCTGGGCTCATTCTGAACGTGCAATGGGTTCCAGAAGTCAGAGAGTATATACAAATGTATCAATTACTGCACTGCAGAGCAGTGCTGACTGTATGTTTCAGACAAGTCTCTCTACATTCTTCTTCTAGTTAATGGAAACAGATGAGTTACTCCAGAGGGCAATTCAGAACATCCTAAAGTTTCTGAATTGTCATCTGAAACAACCTCTTCCTATTAACCTCGTTTTGTTCCTGTTTCTAAGAAGGTCCTATTTGCTGGAGGGATAATCCACAAAAATAACTTTAGTCTTTAGGCCTGTTCCCTTCCTCCCTTGGAAAAAAAACAAAGGAAAAAAAACCAACCCAGCAACAAAAACATCAAAACAACAAAACCAACCAACCAACCAACCAAAACCAAAAACCCAAGCAAACAAAAAACAACCAACCAAAAAACCCACAAAAAACAAAACCAAAAAAACTTTTACAGTGAATGTACATTATTCCCTAGTCAATCTTTAGAAATGAAATTTCAGATTTGCCTAACAGTGTAGATTTAATCTAGAACTGATGCCAGTGATATAAACTTCTGCATATTTTCCTTCCTTTCCTTCCTTCCTTTCTTCCTTACTTCCTTCCTTCCTCTCCCCATCCTCTCCTTTTTCCTTTCCCTTCCTTCCACTCCCAGAATAATTTTCCTTCTTTCCTTGTCTTGGTCTTTCATGTAACTTTGCCTAAACTTGCATAAACATCCTTATTATCTTATTATCCTACAGATAATCAGGGGCGCATTCTGAAACTCTACCAAAGACAGTGACTTACTCCACTTAGTCAATCAAAAAAGTATCATACCTTAGTGGGCTTAATCTGCTGTAATTAAAATTGACACAGGAATTTTCCTGTGAAATAACTTTTGTTGAAAGATGCTGATTGACTGAAGCCAGAATTTTTATGTAGTTATCTTGGACAAGATAACTGATGACACATCCAACTAGAATGGATCAGGCCTTTGGCATCCCTACAGGAAATATAGCAGCTCAGCACGAAACTGTGAAACTCCAGAAGCTCCTATATTTAATAATTTGTTCTATCTGCACTTTCTACAAATTAAAACTGGTAGTTGGATCTGCTCCACTTTCATGAGTGGTTGGTTCATATACAGAAAATAAAAAGTTTCATTAACTAGTGGCAAGGCCACACTTTCAGTCTGTGAATCCAGCTTCAAGTTCTACCTCTAAATTATACTGAGACGGGAATTAAACTTGGCCATAACACCAGTTATGAATGGTTTGGCTACTCAGTGGTTTCTCACCTTGCGGAGGTGTGAGAAATTTCAGAAACATTGGTTTCATCTGTACAGAATACAATCTAATTCCCTTTAGCCACATTTAAACATGACACAGCCTGACTTTCACCAACCAACTTAAATTGTAGGCTCTGATGCTCCAACACCTCTACTGCATTTTCTTTTATGCAAAACAAGGATCAGACGTGCTTCCAGTCCTTACTGGCCCTTTTCCCAAAGAAGGTGATGAGACACAGGCCTAGAAGGAAAGAGAGATTTGTGTAAATTATATCACATTACTCCTATTTCCAAGTTGCTATAGGTAAAAATTAATAAGAAACTTGTTTGTTTGTTTTATGTGTTTGTTTCCTAATACTTTCACTTTATAACAGAAGTGGTTTGGTAGAAAAAAAATATTTGCATAGTAATGGTGTCTGTCTTATCCAAGCTATGAAGAATATTATCGTTACTAATGATACTCAGTATGATCAGCACATGTCAGAACACAACTATGTCAAAGCAAGTGATGTGTTCCTTTTTGATATAACAATAAAATTTTTTGAAAGATTTTCAAGTTTCTGAATTTACTACCCTAAAAATATAGCAAAAAAAAAAAATTATATTACAAGCCTGACATGTTTCTTGTTTTCATTGTATTTTTGCCTTGCAAAGAGTTTAATTAAATGCCATTTGTCAGAAACCATCATGAGCACAGTATTCCTAAGCAGTTCACATGGTTCTTCTCTTGAAAGTACATTACAGACTTACAGACAGAGCTGCTGGTTCTCATGAGCTGCAGCAAAGGAAAACACACTTACAGCATAGTCCCAGGATTGTATTCAGAAAAGATGTAGATGGCAAAAGCTGGAAATAAACATTCAGGTCAAAATCCTCTAAATCCCTTTCCGGTTCTTGCCCAGTTCTCAAGGCACTAAAATTTAGAGGACACTTAATTTTTGCAAATAACAAACCAGAAATTCCACCTCTGTGTACAACTACGAGTGATGTATCTCACCTTCTGCTGGACATATGTCTAAGCCTAATTAGCATTAGCATTCAAAAACAGAATGTTTGACTTCTCACTTGTGCATCCCATAGGCAGTCTCACTCCACCCCAATAGATACAGTGAGAAAACTTGGAAGGGACCTTTAAGATCACCTGGTTCCAACTCCCCTGCCATGGGAAGGGAAACCTCCCACTAGGTCAGGTTGCTCAAAGCCCTGTCCATCCTGGACAAACTTCCAGGGCTGGGGCTTCCACCACCTCTCTGGGCAACCTGTTCCAGGTGTTGTCACCACCCTCATGGTGAAAAACTTCTTCCTAACTTCCAATCTAAATCTACCCTCCTCTAGTTTGAATCCATTTGCCCTAGTCCCATCACTGCCTGACATCCTAAAAAGTCCCTCACCAGCTTTCTTGTAGCCCCCTTCAGATACTGGAAGGCTACAATAAGGTCTCCTCAGAGCCTTCTCCTCTCCAGACTGAATAACCCCAACTCTCTCAGTCTGTCTTCATAGGAGAGGTGCTCCAGCCCTGTGATCATCCTCGTGGCCCTTCTCTGGAAACACTCCAGCATGTCCATGTCTCTCCTGTAAAAGGGAGGGATGCAGTACTGGATGCAGTACTCCAGGTGGGGTCTCACAAGAGCAGAGTAGAGGAGGAGAATCACCTCCCTGGACCTGCTGGCCACTCTTATCTTGATGCAGCCAAGGATCTGGTTGGCTTTCTGGGCTGCAAGTGTACACTGATGGCTCATGGTGAACTTCTCATCCACCAGCACTCCCAAGTCCTTTTCCTCAGGGCTGCTCTAAAACCAATCACTGCCCAGCCTAT
This sequence comes from Florisuga fusca, assembly GCA_038090715.1. Classification (NCBI taxonomy): domain Eukaryota; kingdom Metazoa; phylum Chordata; class Aves; order Apodiformes; family Trochilidae; genus Florisuga; species Florisuga fusca. Next base: position 315,271 of record JAAWXA010000004.1, on the reverse strand, counting down.
ATCAGTGCTTGGGATTGCCTCGACACAGATTCAGGACCATGCGCTTGGTCTTGTTAAACTTCATAAGGTTGGCATGGGCCCACCTCTCCAGCCTGTCAAGGTCTCTCTGGATGGCATCCCTTCCCTCCAGGGTGTCAGCCACACCACACAGCTTGGGGTCATCAGCAAACTAGCTGAGGGAGCATTCAGTGCTACCGGGTCACTGACAACGATGTTAAACAGTTGGTCTCAACACTGATCCTTGAGGGACTCCACTTGTCACTGGCCTCCACTTGGACATGGACCCATTGACAGCCACTCTTTGGGTGTCACCATCAAGCAATTTCTTTATCCACCAAATGGTCCATCCCTCCAACCCGTGTTTTACCATCTTGGAGGCCAGGATGCAGTGCGGGACTGTGTCAAAGCTTTGCTCAGGTCCAGGTAAATGATGTTGGTTTATCTTCCCTTGTCTATTGATGTTGTGACCTTTTCAGTGAAGGCCACAAGATCTGTCAGCCATGATTTGCCCTTGGTGAAGCTGTGTTGATTATACCAAATCATCTCTTCATTATTCTTGTGCTCCAGCAGTGCCTCCATGAGGATCTGCTCCATGATCTTAAGGGGCACAGAGGTGAGACTGACTGACCTGTAGTTCTCTGGATCTTCCTTCTTTCCCTTTTTGAAAATGGGGATTATGTTTCCCCTTTTCCAGTCAGTGGGGACTTCACTGGACTGCCTTATATACACTAATTTCTTTATTACTCGGGATGCAAGAGACTAAAGGTCACTCCTTTCTTCAGTTACATGTCAATCACTCTGTCCCAAAAACATAATCAAACAAGCAGTTCTCAAGCCTTTTGTAGCCAAGCATCATGTGAGAAAATGGGTGTTCTATGCTCCATCCACTATCAACCCCAACTGGCTATCTCTGTTTCTTTACTTTCCTAGTTACTCTGCCTAATCCTGCTTCCTACTCCTTTCCCTCACTGTTCTGTAGATTTAATTACTAAAATTAACATTTCCATCTTTTCTCTTTCAGAATGCTCACTTCTGAGAGAACTCATTTTCTTGTATTTTGCCTACCATCTTGAATGAAAGTTATTATATGTTCAGGAATTAGGTTTCTTATTATCACCCATTTAAGCTGCTCCACTTTATATAGTAGAATTAAATATTCATGAGACATGAGAATGTAAGAAAGAGTGAGATCCTGAGGGCATTCACCTGTGAAGGAGAACTGGACTCTGAAGTCTCCTCCAATTAATATTTTAAATTTTTCCTCTCATTTTTTCTCCGGATCCATGAATATTTCCCTGCCAAGTTAAAGTGCTCCCTCAGGTGTGTTCAAAAAAATCACAGTCAAGTACTTCCTAGCAAAGGTCAGAAACCACTCAGCCAAGGTGTGACATGACACTCCTTAGGTAGGAAATGGCCAGTTGTCATCCCCCTTCCCTTCTGTGACTATGACTGCATAAACCTCAACACCAACACCCACATAACAGAAAAAGACACTAAACATAGTTCCAGGTGCTGAGGGCATAGTCAGTAGGACAGAAAAAAAATTATTTCGCCTGTGATTTGACAATATTGTAAAAAAAAAATTAAAAAATCCCCAAGTATTTTTATTTTCAAGAAACAGAATGTAGAGATTGGTCAAAAATATTAGTATGAAACACCAGATGAAGAGACAGAATAGTAAGGTATGAGACTTCATTGTATTTTTTTAAAAATAAATCCTTTTAAGATTTTTTTTGTTGTTCGGTTTTTTTTACTGCTTCCTTCTACCTGTTGTTCTCTGGATTAAATACACCATATACTTTCAAGAATTTACTGCAGAAAATTTTTCTGGACTTTGATTATATAATACAAGATAGGACAGATTTACTTCATATATTTTACAAAAAAGGTTTTCACTTATTTCTTAATGTATGACTTCTGACCTTTTTATAATGAGAATATGAAAGATTTTCCTCATTTTAAGGGTGTGATTTACTATGACTGTATATTCTGCTTTGAAGTATTTGTGTATCTTCCCTCAAGCTGTATTTGTACAGCCAAACATTTCTATGTAAAGGTAGATTTTTGCATTTATCCCACTGAATTGCAGCATGTTTTTATTAGACAATTTCTTTGATTTGTCAAGATGATCTTGACTTCTAAATTTGCCCCACAAATTCATGCAGCCATTCATCCAAGTTACTAACAGAAGTGTTGAAAACCCCTAGGTGCAGAAGAGATTCCCATGGAAACTTACTTTATTTATCTACGAGTCTGACAGTGGAACATGACTGATTGTTCCTCTGAATATATGTTTTCAGTCAGTTGTGCTCCATCCAGTCATTATTTCCCTAGCTTCCTCATGGGAATGTCACTTGAGCAGTACTCGACAAGGCAGAAAATATCTGACAATTCACCCCTTGTAAAATAGTTTGCTACCTAGTCAGAGTAGTGTTTTGTTTTTTAAAGTAACATATTTGGAGAAGTCCATCTTCATTATTACTTATCTACATCAAAAGTAGCATGGCCAGCAGATCGAGAGAGGTGATTTTGCCATTTTGTTCTGGTAAGACCTCACCTCGAGTACTGGGTCCAGCTCTGGAGCCCTCAATACAAGAAGGACATGGGCCTGATGGAGCAGGTCCAAAGGAGGGCTACAAAAATGATCAGGAGGCTGGAACACCTCTTCTACAAAGAGAGGCTGAGGGAGCTGAGGTTGTTCCATCTGGAGAAAAGGCAGCTCTGGGGAGACCTAATAGCACCTTCAGACTCCTTCCAGTGTCTGAAGGAGACCTACATGAGGGCTGGAGAGGGACTGTTTGCAAGGGCTTGTAGTGATAGGATGAGGGGCAATGGTTTTAAATCAGAGAAGAGTAGATCTAGGTTGAATGTTAGGAATAAATTCTTTACCTTGAGGATAGCGGAAAAATGGGACAAGTTGCCCAGGGAGGTAGCTGAGACCTCATCCCTGCAGATATTCAAGGTGAGGCTTGATGAGGCTCTGAGCAACCTGATGTAGTTGAGGGTGTCCCTGGTTACTGCAGGGGGGTTGTACTAGATGGCCTCTAGAGGTCCCTTCCAACTCAAATTATTCTATGATTCTATGATTCTGTGATCTCCTAGTTATGTTCTATTTGCTTAGAAAATATTTGTAGTCTTTTGTTTCAGCAGGTTTGCTTGGGTTTTTTAGAATTGAAATTAAGTGTACTGTCCTAGAGATCACTAGTTCCTTGATATTTTTAGAAACATTTGGATGACTCTATTAGGCCTTCAAAGTATTTGCAACTCGTCCAACTATTCTACAACCCATTCCTCCCTCAGTAAAGCAGAGTAAATACTTTTTTCTCTGCTGCACCTGTACCAATTATCTGACTGAATGAAAGATAAAATAAACAAAGTTTTTCTGGAGGTCCCCCTGTTCTCTTCACCAGATAGAACCTAGAAATGAAGAAAACACTGGAGCTGAATCTGCAGTTTCATGATTAGTGAGAAAGAAGTTTCATGTCAGGTGGAACAGTGTTCTAAAACTCGGGTCATAAATCCAAATGAGAAAGATCACACATTTTCATTGTTTCCAATAAAACTTATCCAGGAGGCATCTCGAAGTCAACATTACATGACTTTCTGATTAATCATTTTTACTGTACACTGATGTGGTTTAGTGAAATAAAAATTACTGCATCAAAAGAGGGATAGCTGAGTAAAATATAATCAGTTTAGATAATGTTTTCCTTTGAGCCTTTAATTCAGTCAGCTATAAAGGACTTATTTGCTGAAAGCTATATAGTTAAGCATCTCTATAATTTGCATATTCGTAAAAAATATCTGGAAATAGATGATAATAGAAAGAAAGACCAATAGCAATATCTCAGCACGAAGGTTGATCAACATTGGAAGCATCTGAGGCTTCAGCTATAGTTTAGTCATCAAGAGGCCTTACAAGCAAATGCTTCATATTGCCACATTTTACAAAAATGTACTTAAATTAAGTATCAAAAAATATCTCCCCATGTTAATAGCTTTGCATCTTTTCTTTGGTAACAGCCTAGACTATCCTGTTCCATGATATTCTGCCAAGGGAGAAATCTAGAATGGTGTCAGTAGATTAAAGCTATTGGTACACCACCTATCCTATTGCTCCTTTGAAAAAGTTAACATTTTAATGTATATTGGAAATGGCACCTATTTGCTCTCCAGCAAAAGCCTGCTTTGATTATTTGGCAGTGGTATTACCGTAGATCTGTTGTCATTGGTGACATTGGTATTTAATGTTTTTTTTTTTCCTTTGTGTGCACCAAACTGCAAAAATTGCTATCATGCTATCTTTTCTCATATTATTCCTGCAGTAACAAGTTATCAACTTGTTAGTACAATGAAGGTATTGGTAGACTGCTGAATCCACAACTACCCTTTCAAGTACTGCTATCATCATATTTTCACTTGGATCTGATTTTTATTTTTATCATTTAAAAAGAGTCATGTTTCAACTTCCTCACTACTTGTTTTGAACAAGATTAAGCTCTCCTAGATGCAGTTTCCTGTTGTGTTGCAAAATGTAACTTTAAATATTTACAGATATTAATAGACATCAAAATAAACATCATATTTGGTTTCTAATTTTTTGCTATGAAGCATACACATGCACACACAGATACACAAATGTGAATAGACTTAATTTTTCAACTCTTTATACTTCAATTCACCATACACTCAGAGAATCTTAATTAATTTAAACCACGCTCTTGGAGGGTTTAAATAAATATTGTGCACATCCAAAATATTTCTAGCACAAACTGAGCACATCCTCCCCTGAAAACAAGAAATCACAAGCAACTTTAGATAAAGATACCTCTATATTTTTAGTGTTTAAAACCTATTCCTTTAGTCCAAATGGGTGTATTTTAACCACTTTTTCCAGTATTCCTACGGGCATACACAGGGCCAAAGGAAATCTTAATAAACATTTGCAATCTAAATATAACAAATTACAATGTTTTGGTCTCCCAAGATTGAAATTAAAGAGAAACAGGGAAAAGAATTAAAATACTCGCTAGTGCAAACAAGCAAATGAAGGCTGTTGCCAGAACACTTTTCTTGTTTTAAACTTCCTCCAAAGACAGTCATAATGCCAGAAAACAGTTTGAAAAGAATTTTAAACACTGTTGAAAAGGACTCCAAGATTAAGACAGTTGTGACAAATAGAATCAGAATCTCACAAAATTACATAATCACTGAATGGCTGAGGTTAGAAAGAACCTCTGGGGATCATTTGGCCAGTAACCCTGCTCAAGCGGGGTCAGCTACAGCTGGTTTCCCAAGGCTGTGTCCAGACTGGTTTTGAGAATGTCCAAGTACGGAGCCTCTAAAACCTCTCTGGAAAGCCTGGTCCAGCATTGGACAACCTGCAAAGAAGAAAAAACAGTTAGGTGTTGTTCAGTGAGAATTTCATGGTTTTTCATCTGTGTTCATTGCTTCTCGTCAGTGGGCACCACTGAGAGAAGTCAGTGGCTCCATCTTCTTCCAGATTTTAGGAAGAGACACTGGAGCAAGTTGCCCAGGAATGTTGTGGATACCTCATTCCTAAAAGTGTTCAAGGCCAGGTTGGGTGGGTCTTCGAGCAACCTGGTCTAGTGTAAAGCATCCTTGCCCACATGATTCAATTACCTTCATTCCCTCCTCTCAAATTTCTACACATGTGACCTTACCAGTGCTAAGTATAGGGGAAGAATTATCTCCCTTGACCTGCTGGCAACACTCATCCTCATACAGCCCAGAAGGCTTTGGTATTCTTTCCTGTAAGGGCACATTGGTGGCTCATGGTTTGCTTGCCCACAAGGACATCAAATTCTTTCTCTGTAGAGCTTCTTTCTAGAAGTTTTTTTCAGTTTGTACTGGTTCCTGGAGTTATTCCTCTAAAGGTGCAGGAGTTTGCATTTGCCCTTGTTGAACTGCATGGGGTTCTAATTGACCTATTCCTGCAGCTTATCCGGATCCCTCTGGGCAGCACAAACCACTGGTGAATTAGCCACTGCTCCCAGTTTTGTGCCATATGCAGTCTGTTAAGGGTATACTATGTTCCATCACCCAGATCATGAAGCAAGGTGTGAAACACAATTTGTCCCAGTATTGGCCCCTGGGCTGCATCATTAGTGCCGGCCTTCCAACCAGACTTTGTGCTGTTGATAGCAATCCTATGACCTGATCAATTCAGGCAGTTTTAAGCCCACTTCAATAACCATTTGCCTAACCTGTATTTTATCCGTTGTTCTATAAATATTAATGGAGATAGTGTGAAAAGCCTTGCTAAAGCTGAAATAAACAACAGCCACTGCCTCATCTACCAAGACTGTAATAGTACATATAAGTCCTAATGTCCTCTTAATGTATACATTAAAGCTATTATTTGTTTAGAACTATGGCTCATTATACCAAGATCTATTATCCAACAGTTCTCAGATTTTTAGAATACAGTTGAATTGGGTTGTTTTTTACCTTGAATTCTAAAATCACACTTTTATTCTATTAAATTTTGCCAACTGTTGAAATGGCAAAGCCTATATGAAACAAACATTGACTATCTGCTGATTCAGTGATTTTTAAAATAACCTAGCTACTTTTTTCAGGGACAGTTTTCTTGTTTAAATTCCTTAAATTCCCTTTAAATTCCTCTTTAAAACTCTCCATTGCATTGATGCCTACATTACCACTCACTTGTCAGTGTTGCTCTCACTTCTCTTCTCCTGTATTTATAGGCACTGCCTTCAGAAGTTGACGGTATTTTTTCTGTATTTATATAGTATTTAAACAGTCAGTTCTTATCTGTCACTAGTGTTCTTCAGCTGTATTCTGTGAAAGTAATCAGTAATAATTTTGTTAGTCTAGTTCCTGAAGTCTGGAGAGGGGTCAGCATTAGACAAGGTTTGAGGATTTGAGCAGGCTAATGGTAAGTGGCTGAGAGAAGACCACCTAAACTTGATTTGTTATGATATACAGTGGAGGGAACAGCTAATATAACTGAAGAGGCTGATGACAATCAGAAATTGCTACAAGAGCTGTTTTTTCTAGCCAATTATTTCTGTTATTTATGAGTTCTATTATCTAAGACAGGAAGGGGCAGAGCCTGCCAAGATTTATACCCTGCAGTAGAGCTGCATACAAACAGTCTCATCAATATCAACTATCTTAACTACTTTTAGTTAAATATATCAAAAAAAGAAAACAATTATGTTCACATAGTCAAAATGCTGCTTTCAGATGCACTTAGCATTGGTTAATTTCTCAGTCTTTAGAAAAAAAAGTAAATAGAAATAAATTACAGCAACTTATTTAGAGGTTATTTACGATGTAATGTTTCCTGGGAAAGTCCTCCTGTTATTGTCCTGATGGGTTTTGCCTTAAGTGAGGGCTCACTCTCTAAACACAGAAAAGCTCTCAACACAAAGAATAGTTAACTATGTCTGAGTGTCTGACCCACAGCATTTGTCACTGCAAGCAGTGACATTTTATGAATCAAATTCTCATAAAGCTCTTTTCTATACCTGGTTTGCTTGTGATGAAAACCAATTTATTCTTTCAAAGACCAAGTCCAGATATAGCAATGAAAAATATGTGACTTTAATAAAGGACTGAATTTTTCTCATCACAGTTCATTAGGTTGGGGAGAACTTTGCATTGATGTGTCCTGGAACTTTTGAACTGCATCCCGCCACTGTGAAACATCTATTTACCCTTGACCATGTCAGGTTGTCAGAAGTGAAATCAATATAACCGTGGCACCAGGACCCAGTGTCAGATCTTCCAAGATATTGTAAGCATGTGATTTTTTGCAATTGCTAAGAAATTTAGAATACATGTGTAGAGGCAATCAGGTAAACACAATCAGGTGTTGCCAGTTAGGAGGGGGAAGGCCTGAGCTCCTGTTAAGCCCACCTGTGCCCAGTTAGGGCTGGTCCCAACTGCGCATGAGCAGAACTGGGGGACCAATAAAAGGTCCTTCCAGAGGCAAGCTGGGGTCACTCCTGATCGGTCTGAGGAAGAGGCTGAACAGTCTCCCATTTTTTTCGGTGACCCTGATGTGATTCAAACATGCAGCCTTCTGATCTGGGGTCAGACACGCTACCGCTGCACTAACAGGAACTCGCCACAAAAAAAAGGGGAGAAGATGGGAGCCCTTTTATTGGTCCCCCAATTCTGCTCATGCGCAGTTGGGGCCAGCCCTAACTGGGCACAGGTGGGCTTAACAGGAGCTCACGCCTTCCTCCTCCTCACTGGCAACACCTCATTGTGTTCACCTGGTTTCCTCTACATACATGTGCTAGAAATGATGCAAGCTTACATCTTTTGAGAGGGTTCATATTAATTTGAAAAACTGAAAACTAAATAATATTAGTACCGCTTTCGCTTGACTTCTTAAATGGCTCAGCACTATGCTGAGTTTTTCCTAGGAACAGGAGATATTTAATTAATATATTGCTTATTTATCAATTAACTATTTGCTATTATTCCTGAAGATGAAAATAGATTTCTTTTTATTAATAAAATAATTATAATTAAGCTCTACAATTCAAATTAACTTATCTGTGCTTTTGGACACAAATTTTTTACCTGACCAGAAGGTGAAGTGGGCATGTTCAAAACTAGGAACGATTGCTTAAACCAGGTCTACCAGTACAAAAATTGTTTTGGATGTATTATAAAGAATTTCTGGCCAGAATACCCCAGCTGGCAAATAACTGTAACTAATCAATTATGGACATCTGCTAAAGAAGATAGAATAATCCAATTTTTTCACATTGTTATAAATTTAAAATTTAGAATTGGCCTACCACAAGTAATGGAGTGATAAACAGAAGATGTCTTCACTACCATAAGGTATCCTGAATTCATTTAATAGTACTTTAAAAAGGACAGAAAAGGAAGAGTTGGCCTTTTAGTACATACATATATCTGCTCTGAATGGTCATCTTGATGCTGCCACAAGCAGTCACACTTGTATGCCATGTTCAAGGCATGCTAAATAAGAACCCATTACGGGAAACACACAAAGGCTATTGTGATCTGCTTGTCTTGCACCATCTCTTCTTGAAGTGAGACCCAAGATGTCTCTTCCATGACTCAGTAGCCTAAGGGTGTGAAATTCATGCCATTGCAAGCATTGAATTAGCTTGATTCAACATGGAAGAGTTCACAAAACAAGAAAAGCTTTGCTTCCTTTCAGATCCAGATCTCGAATCCTCTGATTCCAGAGAAAAGAAGTTAGATATTAATTTTAATCTAACATCCTCCAAAAATTATTTATAAATCAGTATGATCTTCTGTACTCCTGAAATCTGTTACATAAATAGTTTTGTGATGTTTTCTTTTTTTTTTTAGCAGAGATCCTGTAAATTTTGTCTCATAACTAATTCTGAACAATAATATCCTAGCAATATAAAACATAATTCCCTTTTAATCTATCTATTTTAAACATTGCCTTTGCATATAAACATGGGTCTACTTTACTAAACAGATCCATTTAATAGAATATTTCATTGACACGTTCTTTCTTTTTGCAATGTATTTTGGATTACTTGTTGGAATTTATAAATTTTAAGTACTCTTTGCAAACGAATATGTGAACTTTTAGAAGGAGACTCTACTGAATACCTCACTAGAGTAATTTGCAGTTGATACATGTCTGCTATTTTACAAAATGTGCAATATTATTACTTGCTTACTGAGAAATTCGAGCTTTGGGGAAATCACTATGTTCATGTCATAAAAACCTAGGCCTTTACTGGGAGCATGTGATTTGTTATTCAGAGTTTTCTGTGACCACTCTGGTTAATCTCATTCTCTAAACACAACAGCTTCCCTATATAAACACTAAAATGTGCATATAATTAATGACTACTTGCAGACTTTGGATTTATTGGATTTATGGAGGAGAAGAATAAGCCTGTTGTCATCTGTGTGGATCAAAGCATTTCTTTGTTAGTAGGATGTGCACAAAAAGCACTGCTAGTGATAAAGTTATGTCTTCAGAGCAAGACCTATAAATATTTAAAGCAGGTATAGCATTCAGAGGCAAGAAAAAGGGGCATGACAGAATAAAAAACAGTAGGATCATTTAATTTTTCAAGTAAAGACTGCAATGAAGTGCAAACTGCAAAGATTGTGTTTTCTTTTTCAGCATTGTCATACTGACAGCTGTACTTGTTTTTGTGTTTCCTGAATATACAGACCATGTTGCCAAGAGCTTGACAATATCTAAAATAAACTAAAGGTGAGATATTTTGGTATTAGAATTTGCTGAAGACCCACATAAAAGTACAATAAAAATATTGCACACGTCAGGTATTGAGGTTTCCTTTGTCTCAATGGGTTTTGTACCTGGACCTCAGTGAAATCAGTTCTTCAGTATCTGTTTCTACATTTTTCATATGTAGTGCAATGGACTCTTAAACTACCAAAATATGCAGCTATGGTGTAACACCTAGACAGGGAGTCTAAGAGTAATACTGTTACTCTACCTAAAGGACTAATTTCAGTTTAGTTCCATTCAGTTTGGTTCAATATCTCCTTATTTTGAAAATGACAGGGAGAAATCAGGGTTCTACTTTTCAATTACTGTTGGTACTAATGGTAATCAAGATATTAGTTTCAAAAGAATAACTGAAGATCATAAGAATATAAAGAAAACTGCTGCAGTTTTTTTCTCCTCACGGAAACCTTTTCTCTTCACGAATACTACAGCATGTTCCCTGTAAACTTATGCAGACTCCACAGATGTCTGCATTTTATAAAACAGATATTTTTAGCCAATTCATCATCATTGCCTTACTGCACAAAGTAGCTCAACACAGGCTACCACTTGCAAGAAACCTTTAAGATATCTAACACCTGAATTGTCACAAGTGTTAATATTTACCTTCTTATGAGATTTTACGATCTCATTTGCCTTCAGGGCTTTCCAGATGCTACTGCTAAAATCTAGGATCTCCAAGGACGACATGTTAGCTTCTAAAAAATAGCTACACAAAGCAAATATATTGTTTGCAAAAAATTTTATTTGGTTATTTATTGAGGTTATTTTTTATTTATATTTATCTGGTAATTTTATTAGGGTTATTTCCTTTAGTTGGTCTAGTTGCAGAGGAGAAATTAGGTGCTTGCACAAGTCAGAGCTGGATGACAAATACTGATCCTTACCATAAGGTTTATCTGTCATGGACTTGTTTGGCATTAGGGGTTTTCTCCCTTTAAAAGATGCATACTGAACTACTCAGATATCTAGGGCAAGTGAAATTGGTTTTTTTTAGAATTACAAGGGTCAATTTTCACATGTGAGTAGTAGTATGTTTGCAGAATCATTACAGTTTTCCTTCCTAACTAAAAGTGTGTGAATACAAAGCCAGGTAAGAGAAATAATTTATAACAGCTTTCAAAACCTAAGTAGACATATGGCTTAGACACATTTCCTCTTAGCAGTGAATTAGAGGACTTAAAAATGCACAAGATATGTAGAATCCCTAAAGAACTGCAAAGATTGATGTGTGGGTAAAGAGAATCTCTCAGGAAAATCTAGGGCTAGGTAGAAGTTCATTTATTCTATCTGATCAAGATGCTGAAAGAGAAAGTGTGTTTTGGCCTGGGATTCTGCCTTGGGGGTCAGGAGGAGAAGTTATGTTTTAGGAAATAATTTTGGATAGTAGGAAACTTGAAAAATACAAGGTTTTTCTTTCTTTGATTCCCAAAATGATATAAGAAGTTTGGGGGGACAAAGAAAGGAGAAGAGTGTCCTCTTTTGAGGTCACTTTCTCTAATATGCTGATTGTGATGAGATATGATATTGGGGACATCGTTTTCTGTCTTTCCAGCCATCACATACTAGATCCTCTTTTAACCCTCCCAGTGGGTGTACCTTGGCTGGCTACTGGTGCCCACCAAGTTTCTCTGTCGCACCACCTCCTTAGCGGGATGAGGGGGAGAAAATGAGAGGAAAAAGAACTAGTGAGTTGACATAAAGGCAGTTTGATAAAGAAAAAAGCAAAGGCTATGCATTGAATCAAATGAAAAAAAAAGATTTTGTTCTCTACTTTCAATCAGCATGTGCTGTCCAGCCACTTTCTGAGAAGTAGGGCTTCAGTACATGTAGCAAATGCTCTGAAGACAAAGTGGAGGACTAGAGGAGAACAATGGATTAATCTCTTCCAAAATTCTTAAAAGGGCTGGGGATAAAAAACATATATTCTTTTTTGCCGGCAATCCCAGTAAAATAAATTCTCAGGTTTGTCAAACTGTGAATGTTTATGGAGGCTGTTATTGTAGAAAGCCTGTGTAACTTAATGTGTTCCATGTCTGTGGTGTTTAACTGCAGATTATGAATGTAGACAAGCTATTAAACAAGTATGATTATTCCACAAATGCTTATCATCCCAAAGTTGGACCAGTTGCTCAGGCAACAGAATAACTAATGTTACTTTTTCTAATATGTTTTTAGGAAATATCCATCTGTCTGAACAAACACAAAAAACAGATTTATGAAGAAATCCTTAAAAGCATAGCCTGCCACAGAAAACAAATTATAATGTTGCTTAACAAACTCAGTGTCTTATTAAACATTAATGTACATATACATATATGAAAAAAAAATGTATGTTGCTATCTCAAAGCACTAAACTTTTTCATTGAATTGGAAAAGTACTATGGAATTACATGACAATGGATGGTAAATACAACTTGAAACCACATGCTGCCAACCTTCCTGCATTTTTTACACGTGTTGCACAGCTTGGTAAAATGTATGCTACCACATCCATCAAAAAGTATCAAAGCACAACGACCTCATTTCCTAACCTCTGGCCATGGGCATCTGTCCCTGCACATTTGTCTTTCACAATCTGCCCCATCTGACCCCTTAAGTTCTGCAAACTCACGTTTTCTTTGTCTACTTTGATTTAATCAGGCTTAAGTCCTGTTATGACAAATGTGGATCAATTTCTTCTCATTAGTCTTATCTAAGACATGGGTGACATGTGGTAGCACCTCACAGTATTTCAATGTGAAAAATATAGCTTCTTAGTATCTTCTAATTAAATATTTCATATGAAGCTGAACAATTGCTAAGTTGAATGTAAATTAAAATTTTCTGTGTAATATTTTATTCTTTGGTTTGGATTCTGCTGTCTCTCTGAGCTAGGGCAGAAACAGCAAGAAAATGGCCTAGTATTTTAGATGTCAGAAAAAACTTCTGATATTGTGTGGCTTTAGACAGAACCTGTTTATTTTTCCTGCTGATCTTCCTCAAGTTCTCAATGTCTTATTGCAATAAGCCAAAATATTTAATACCTCAAAGTATATATATCACTATTTTTTTTGGCTCTCCTTATACAAATTATATCCCATAGGGTTCAGTTAGTGGTGGTTCTTGTGAGGTCTTCTACATTACAAATAAAAAGGATCTGGTTATACTGTGTGAGTCTGTGCAACCTGTCTTTAGGTGAAATCCATTAAACTTATTTTAGTGTTATATGATTTTTCTTATATAAGGCATGAATAGTAAATACTTGTTTTTATAAACTTTTCTGGACCTAAATAGTGCTGCTTCTTCAGCCAGAGGCTTTCTTCCTTGGATGAAGTCCTCAAAAAGACAATCCAAAAAAATGTTTTGCAAGGGTGTTGATAATGTGTTTACCCAGTAATTTTAACAGGGAACAAAGCAACCATCAGGGAGTGTGGGCATGTATCCTATCTTTGGCCATTTTCCAGTCTTCCTGGTCACATCAGAAAGTTGCAAAATATCTGGATGACTGCCCTTTCATTTTATTTTATTTTTATGTTTTTCTTTTAGACTTACTATTTAACTATGTCTCCATTTCATCTGCAGCTAGATTTTTTATGCTTTCTTTATTTCTCACAAATAACGTTGTAATTATTAGAACAGAGCCAGATTTTACATTTCTTTATGGTTAATCGAAGGATGCTTTAAAGGTAAATTCTTTGCCATATTCTTTTACCCTTCCTTTGACAGAATGAAAAAGAGCATTTTACAAAGATGTTGTCACATCTCTCTCAGTCTAAATCAATTACAAAAATAAGCAGGGGATAACAACACTTATCTTTTCTGCAAGTAACATTTGTTATCATATTAAATATGGAAATTTGTCCTTTAGTTGTACCTATCCCAAAATGCTATATTTCAGAATACAGGAACACTTCTACGTCTTCAAGTTTCCATTTTTGTTCTCCTTTCAGCCTGGCTGCATAATGATTAAGGGAAGTCATGTTCAATAGCTCTGCAAAATATTCAGTATTTGACAGTATCTATCCATACTGTTAAGTGGGAAAGAAATGTTTGACTGAATAGCATAACAAGTCTGTATCTGAGATGAAAATTCCTCATTTTGTTCTGTGATAGCTCTCAAAAAACAGACATTTCCTTCAGCTCAGGCATTTTTCACTGGGTTGCTCTGTTAGTATGTTCCTAAGCCATGATATCGACTTCTCGTCAGACAGAGGCTTATGAAAGGTCCACTGTGTGTCTTTTTCTACAAACACGAGAAGATCCCAGAAGGGAGGAGGCTATAGTCAAATGCTTAATTTGGTTATAAATAAAGGATTTAAAAAAAGCAGTTCTCCATTCCTGACAGATCCATTGGTTTTCTGAATTTTTGGCAGGTTTGTTATGGCAGATGTGCTCAGTAGAACTGTAGAGTATGCTTATAGTTACTTACAGATTTTTGGAAGCTGCTGTTTCTGCTAAGTTATTCAGTTTAGAACTGAAAACCCACACTTTATAATAAAACTTGATGACATCTGTCACAGTTTGATTACTTATATTGAGGTAGTACCTTAAGTCCCTTAGAATGAATAAATAACAGCATGATAGTTTGTGCTGCCATCTATCCAAAGGCTAAAATTGGTTTTCAATCAAATCTTGAAACAAAAAAAGTTCCAAATGAGTATAAGGACAAATCTTTCCACCATAAAAAATGTCAAACACTAGAAAAAGTTTCCCAGATAATTTTGTGCAGTCTCTTTATTGAAGGTTTTTCAGCCTAAGATTGTTAAAGAAGTGAAAATGTGGCCTGCCCCTGCTTTGAGAAGGATCTCTTGAGGTTCCCATCTAACCTCCATTATCCTGCAATTCTGTAAGCTATTTGGTTGCTGTCTTAGAAAACCTGGTATACTATTTTGCTACATGGAAGTTCTAAGTTGATTGTATATCATCTGAATCAGATATTAGTTAATCCGACGCATCCAAATAACATCTCTATAATTTTTACTGTTAAAGTCCTATTTTTTAGATTTAATATCAGAAGAAATTTTAAAATTAAAAAAAAAAACTTGGGATGACTTTTCACCTAATCTGTAAATTGTAAACTTTGTCAATGAATACATCAATCAAATTTATGTTGCTTGATACATGATGAGGAAAGAAGTACACTGAAATACTAGAATTTTATTGACAGTCTAATTTCTGTCTATAATTTTATGGACATTACAATGCAAATCCAAAGGAAAAATTACATACTATTCTTTTTATCATAATTAGTAAATCAATGCACTAAAAAGGTAAATGAATCATAGAAAGACAAGATTGAAGTGTAAGAGAAGCCATTAGTCATCCACAAGACTTGAGGTGTCTCCAGAAACAATACTGAATGCAGACACGGTAAATAACAGAGAAGGGAGAAGTAATTTTTTTTTCTTGAAGAATATTTTTAGTAGCAACAGTGATAGAAACGCACTACTGAAATTCCAAAATATATTGCATTACTGTGTACTCTAAAGGAAAGGGGATAAAAATACTTTTGTAGCAGTTCTTCTGAGAAATATATATACCTTATTTTGTAACAGTTCTGCTTTTTTCTGCCAATTCTACTTGTAAATTGCCCAAAGCTGTCATCTACCTGAAAATTAAATATAATATTTTACAGAATATGAAGGGCTAGGACTGAAGGGCTAGGACTTAGGGTGTATTTCAGGACTTCAAATTACTTCGTAGCATCAGGGAATGAAGCACTAGTTTTTAATTCATCATGTGACCAAAAATTCTCTTTAGAGACTGAATTACTCAAAAAGTGATGAAATCCATTAAAATTCACTGGAATATGAAAAGACTAGTCTAGGGCTTTAGGAAATTAGTTCAGATTATGGAAAAGTGAAATTTGATTTATGCAAGACTTTTGTTTCCAATTAAGACAGAACAAAAGAGAAATATACGAAGAATTCATAATGTTAATCTGTTTCATTTTTTTATGGTTTAACTGTGGAATAACAAGGAATGAGGCAGCATTCATTATCTTTGGCTAGCTTGAGGCAAATTCTCTTTGTAATCTTAAAACTGGGAAACTTCTGAG
Source organism: Florisuga fusca (assembly GCA_038090715.1). Classification (NCBI taxonomy): domain Eukaryota; kingdom Metazoa; phylum Chordata; class Aves; order Apodiformes; family Trochilidae; genus Florisuga; species Florisuga fusca. The sequence goes on along the minus strand of JAAWXA010000004.1, from coordinate 298,949 downwards.
TACTTAATGTAGAACTAAACATGTTCTGCTGAATTAAAAAATGATACTTTAAATGCCAGTAGTAATTTAGGATCTATTTTGTGGAAGTATTGTCACGTGTCCAATATACACTTATCTAACAGATTTTATAGGAGTCCCCAGGCATCCAATGTTCATTGCAAATTCTGGTTATCTGTTTTGTGTTCTTTCAGTAATACCTACACACACACACGCACACAAAAAAAAAATAAATTAATTCCATTAATACCATTACTCTACCTTGGCAAATTTTATTGGTTTTGGGACATGTCTACAAGTAGACTATACTCACATACACTGGAATTCAAGCTTTAAGTATAACATAACTAGATAAAAATACTACTTACTCTCCTGAAAGGCAGCTAGCTGAGATGGAGCTGGGAAAAAGGGCTAAAGCTTTTAACAGCCAAAGTCCCTACAAACTGCTTCATGCAACAGATGTATTCTAAAAGTGTAGGTGTGAAAAGTGTATTTCTGGTGTTCTTTCAAAGACAGCAGGCAGATTAACACAAACACCCCATTTAGGAATTCTTTAAATTAGAAGTCTTGCTTCTCTTAAAGCTCATATTGATCTCTGGACAGCAACAGTGGGTAAGGTAATGAATGCTACGAACACAATTGCCTACAATCACTCTGAGAGAAATTTTAAGATGAGGCAAAACCACTGACAACAGTGTCCAGCCAGCCAGATCCATTTGCAGATCCATTTGCCTGCAGTGTGGGGGCTCTTCCTGGTGCAGATGATATTTCAAGCCATTCTGTTGTCTCAGGGAGTGCTATCCACCAAAAAGACAAGGATTTTTCTATGGAAGGAGGTTATTTCCAGACAGTACAAAGGGTGTTATCAATCTGGGGGTTTATGAGGACTGCCTGCAGTGTGGGGGCTCTTCCTGGTGCAGACTGAGACTCCCAGCCTTCCAGACACAGACGAGCTAGAACTACCAGGTGTACCTCAACGTGTACATTTCAATAGATTTGCCTGAGTTCAAGGCAGAAGGAAACTCATCAGTCTGCAGCAAAAACAGAATAAAACAACTTGTGAGCAAATGGCTGTCTAGAAAACAAACTAGCTTCCCAGTAGGGTGGGCCTGAATTCTTGTGTCTTTAGGGAAAGTGATGCCTCTTGTCTGGTTCTTCTGCCCTCTTTCCTCAGCAAACTGGCTTTCTCTTTCTAGTGCAGCACTGGCCTCTGTTCTGCTCAAACTAAAATGCTGACGCTGCCCTCAAAATGTTCCAAATGCCAGTAACCCAAGTGGAGAAATTATGAGATGATCCTTTTCCCTAAGTCATTGGATGAGTTGTATCTAAACTGGGCTACACTGTCCCACTGATGCTTTTGGAGCTACTACATGTGTGGCAGGTGGATTAGTGCCCCACTGGGAAACCTGAGGTGGAGTAAAAGATTCAGTGCAGGATCTAGACCACAGTCACCACTATACTCTTTGGATCCAGGGATCACACTCCATGTTTTCATGTGCTGGAGGCAAATAAGCCTGGTAGGACTTAGTGTAGATGTTAGACATCTAAACTTACATGAACATGGCTGTTAGAATTCTACTAATCTGAGAGCTTGCCAGTGGAGAGGAACTCTACTCAAAGGAAAGACAAATCAACTGTCTCCTGTTTCACTGTAAAAGCTCCACTGGCTTATGTCAATATCTTCAACTACTGCAATGGGAATTTAGAAGGGTATGGCATATCTGGATGTGTAAATATAGCTGTGTTAAATTTGGACAAAACCCCATCCTCGATTCTTACAGATGAACTTTTCTTCCAAAGCTGGTAGAAAAATAAAGAACATTTTCTAAAGAAATCACACAAGCCCAACAAACTATTGAACTATCATGCACAGCTTCCTACAAGATTTTTTCTATAGTAAAGGTCAGACAGCTATGGTCAGATTTCATACATAGGGGCTTTCATAATTTTTCTCTAGAAATAACATGAAGCAGACAGGAAGCAATCCTCAAAGAGACCTCAAAGTATCACAACAACTTGAAAGTTTAGAGATCTCTGTATCATTGTTGGAAATGAATCCTCTATGAAAATAACTACACTGATGTAGAAATCTTCCTGCAATAAGACCTTAATGGGGACATACACATTCTATGGCACTCCACATCTCAGCATCACTCATGATGCTATCAAAACTAGCAGGTTTGAGACTATGCTCATCAGGACAAATAATACTAGTATGCTCATAATTAAAAGAGCTGTCATCAAGAGGAAAATGTTGTGATTAATCTGCTGTAACTGATCTAAGATGATTCAGTTCAAAGTTTCAGTCAATGAGCCAAGAATCTGTATGTCAGTGGTAACAGAGTCCTCAACTCTTGGCTCCCAGCAGAAGCTCTTAGGCTACATCTGTAGCACAACATGAAACAGCACCAAGCCAAGGACTCCAGCCCAGGTGGAAATCATCCATGCAGCACACCTCCTGGCATGCTTTGTCCCATGTTAATTATCATTCCATGGCTCAGGTACTGTTCTCAATTGGCAGCACAGATGAGGGCAAACTATATTACACAAGAAGATGGATATGAACCATTTTGTGATAGTCTCCAGGAAAAAGAACCGCCTCCCGCCAGGGCCATGAGAGAATTAATAGGACACAGTGCCCCACGATATCCTACTCACCAAGCTGGAGATATACAGATTTGATGGATGGACTGTTCAGTGAATAAAGAATTGGCTGGATGGTTGCATTCAGAAGGTCATGGTCAATGGCTCAAAGTCCAGATGGAGAACAGTGACAACTGGTGTGACTCAGGGTTCCATACTGGGACCTGAACAGTTTAATGTTTTTATCAGCGATATAGGCAGAGGGATCGAGTGCACCATCAGTAAGTTTTCAGATGACACCAAGCTGAGTGTAAACCTGAAGGTGTTGGTAAGCCAGGAGAGGATATAACCCAAAAGGACCCAGACAAACTGGAAAGGTGGGTCCAGGTGAACCTCATGAGGTTAAACAAGACCACATGTGCGGTCATGCACCAGTGTTGGAACAATCCAAATGATCAGTACAGACTGGGGTTGAGGTTTTAGAAAGCAGCCCTGCTGAAAAGGACTTGAGATTGGTGGTTGAAAAGCTGGACATGAGCCAACAGTACACGCTTGCAGTGCAGAAGGCCAGTGACACCCTGGGCTGAATCAAAAGTAGCATGACCAGCAGATCGAGAGAGGTGATTTTGCCATTTTGTTCTGGTAAGACCTCACCTCGAGTACTGTGTCCAGCTCTGGAGCCCTCAATACAAGAAGGACATGGACCTGATGGAGCAGGTCCAAAGGAGGGCTACAAAAATGATCAGGAGGCTGGAACACCCCTTCTACGAAGAGAGGCTGAGGGAGCTGAGGCTGTTCAGTCTGGAGAAAAGGCGGCTCTGGGGACACCTAATAACAACCTTGCAGTGTCTGAAGGAGACCTACATGAGGGCTGGAGAGGGACTGTTTGCAAGGGCTTGTAGTGATAGGATGAGGGTTTTAAATCAGAGAAGAGTAGATTTAGGTTGAATGTTAGGAACGAATTCTTTACCTTGAGGGTAGTGGAAAAATGGGACAAGTTGCCCAGGGAGGTAGCTGAGACCTCATCCCTGCAGATATTCAAGGTGAGGCTTGATGAGGCTCTGAGCAACCTGATGTTGTTGAGGGTGTCCCTGGTTACTGCAGGGAGGTTGTACTTGATGGCCTTTAGAGGTCCCTTCCAACTCAAATTATTCTATGATTCTATGATTAATAGGTGTAACCAACCTAATCTGGGGCCTGCACCCACACCCGTGCATCCAGAAGTTCTGTTTCAGCTCAGACCTAGGACTAAGTTAGAGGAGTTAGAGGAGTGCTGGTTTCTAGTTCAGCCACAGTTTTGGCTCTCAGTGGACCTTGTTGATCCTGACACAAAGCTGCAGGCTGACTCCTTGGTTTTACCTTAGCCCTGCCTCGTCACTATGGGCCTTCCAGGTGATTGCTGGACCAGATCCTGATATGCAGATTGACTTCCAGGTATGACTTCAGAGGTTTTTTTGACACAGTTTTTATGAATATGTTTTAAAATCTGTTCTGGTTAACAAAAGAGCTCATGACATTTCTGATGTATCTGGCCAGCATCAGGGTTGATATATTGTCTTCTCTTGAGCAGACTGATACTGACTCGGTGTTATAAAGGGCTGGTACACCTGCTGTATTCCTGTAGTCATGTGTAAGAAAATAATTCCATGACATAAGGAGAAATGGAGGGGGAAGACACACACTGTAGTGGGTCACATAGTATGATCAGTTGGAGCTTGCAGTGAATATGAACATATGTTGTCAGCCACTGACATTATGTTTGACTAAAACTTCTAACAGGTGATTTTTCTGATCAGGGTTTCTATTACAGATCTCTAATAGAGCACATTTGCTTGCCTGAGAGCTGAATGAAAAAAAAAAACCAAGGCATGCAAATTCAAGTGTTGGCATGAATGTGCAGTGCTAATTTATCTCTATTATGCAACCCTACTGTGTATCCCTTGCAGATCTACCCAGACAAAACTTTTCCTTGTACAATAGTAATCTGCTTCACGAGTGGTCCTTTACAAGCCCTCTGGGATTGCTTGGTAATTACATTAAAGGCTTCACCATTAAACATGTCCTAAAATACCCAACATGATTTTCTACCATTTAAGGTACTCTTTACTAGTAACCACTTCTGCATTTCATAGGTAGATAACTTTGATAATTCATCTGTGAATCATTGGTGTAATCAGCTTTTCACAAAGTGATGGATTTTACTAGAGATCGTAATTTGGGTATTTAAGTTGCCTACCTTTATGTGGTGTATTATGAAAATGCCAAACTTAGTGTCTGGTGTCATTAAGATGAACATGTATTTATCCAAGAAACCAGAGGACTGCAAATAATCATGTTGTGAAGATGCCAGTATGGGCCAATCTATTTATGTTTTTTATCCTTTTACCCTCAAACTAAGTGCTGTTTTTTAAACCAACAGATCTGTAATCCTGAGCAGGGCATGCTGATTCAGGGAGTGCTAGGCCACCTCGTTCTTTTTCCCTGATAATTAGGGAGGACTTGAGATTGTTTATTAGCTACCCTAAAATCTGAACCCAGCCCTTGTTACTATGAAAAAAAGCCTAGCAGCAGGCCTTCCATCATGAAACGAAAGCCAAAGAAGTACTGATGTGACTAGGAAGCTTTGCTATCTACAAAACAATCCCCCATTAAAAAACCATTTCTGTCACCAAGGGGTTTTATTTGGTAAGCTTGGACACCTCTGCCCTTTGGTTACTTAATTTTCTTTATGTCACTCTCTTAATTAGGAATGAAGAAAGATGGTGACATTCCTTATTAGACTTGCTGTCTAGTGGGAAAATGTTGGGGGTTTTTTCCCCATTATACTCCCACTTTTGAGGTCAAGGAATAAGTTTAAATGGTTTTAAAGATATTTTTTAACGAAATTACAGTTGTAAGAGTGTCTTAACAGCAGTGATTTTAGAGAAATATCTTCTAAATTATAAGCTTTTGTTCCCGATACTATAAGTGGCCTAGAGGTATTTTAGAAGGTCAGTTGTGTACTAGGCAAGGAAGATGTTTAAATACATTAGTAAGATTCAGGTAATAAGCTTCAGTCTCTTGCTACAGATGGTCAACAGCATCACCTAGAACTTTGTGTCCCTTTTTTTTACTCTCTCATTTCTCTTCCACACTAGGTTTGTTAAGACCATTTTTTGCTTAGAATTTTAGTACCTAGCGCTAATCCATACATCATGTTATTTTCCAGTCAATTAGTAATTCCATTTGAACTGATGAACAGCCATAAACATGTTTGTTTTGATCTTTGGTCAGCACAAAACATAAAAGTTTTTCTTACAAGCAAATAAAAAGACACTGTAGATATAGCCTTGGGCTATAAATTCTTCAAAGCAAGGATTATGAGTTACTTTTATTGCATACCTCCTACAGCCCAGTAATATATCTGAACATTAAGATGTTTTGAAAAAGTTGGAAACTAGTGCTGAGACAACTGCAGAAAGCCATAGTAAATAAAAGAGGGTTATTGTTTTGTAAGTAAATAATGAAAAAAGTATTTCTCTTAATCTATTTAAGTAGATAGGGCTACTCTGATTTCTAGTGAATATTACAAAAAAAATTTGACAAACATATTTTTATTTTATTTTTTAATACTTTTCTTGTGGAGGCAAAAAATAATGTGTTCATCTTCTGGAAAATTAAAGAAATGCTTCTTCCTGTGATGAGATGTAACTATGCAAAATAGAGAGAGGGACACCTTAGATAAATTGTAAATACTGAGAAACTAGAAAAAAATACTGCTTATTACATTAATAAATTTTACAGCATGAACATCCAGTCTCTTCTTTATTCTACTAGGCCCAGAGTATTTAGCCCCTGTTGAATTTGTGGTTATAAAATATTGTTGCCAAACTCTATTAGAATATTTTCATGAAACAAACACAGCAAATGTTGGGTCTAGTTTGGGGCACCTCGATGCAAGAAAGATAGGAACTTACTGGAGTGATTTGAATGTAGGGCCATGAAGATGACTAGGAAAATGTAGCATCTAATAAATGAGGAGAGACTGGGAGTGGTGATCTTAGGGAAGAAAAGGCTCAGGGGGATCTTATTAATGTTTGCAAAAATTAGAAGGTGATGAAGAGGAGGAAGCCACTGACTTCTCTCAGTGGTGTCCACTGACAGGGCAAGAGGGAATGGGCACAGATTAAGACACACAAAATTCCATTTGAAGACAAAAAACCACTTTTTTTACTGTGCTGTTGGTCAAATACTGGACCAGGTGTCCCAGGTAAGTATGGAGTGTCTGGAGCCTTGGAGACATTCAAAACTGGGTTGGACACAACCCTGGACAACTTGCTCTAGCTGATCCTGCTTGAACAGGAGGCAATTAGTCTTGATGATTTCCAGTCTTTCCAGCTTTAATCTTTTTATGATATTCAAAGCTAAAGGGTATGTGACGATCAGCAAGGTGAATGCCTAAGTGATGCCCTAAAATTGTTTTGTAAGAATTCCCACCAGTGCCTGCTTTATGCCACCAAGGTCTTCATCATACTCTAGCAGAACCCTAACCACAGCACAGTATTTCAATACAACACAACCCTTTCAATGAGAGTTCAGTTTATGGTAGCATAACAATAAGACTGAAGAAAGTTTAAATTCAAGTCTCACCCTTCTGCCTCTTCCTCATCTTTGTGCCTCTGCCTTAAATTCACACGTGCATACGCATGTTGCTGTCCTTTTTCCCCTTCATTCTAGCTCTCCAGCTCATTATTCTCACACGTAGGGTGTTGAGGAAGGTGCCACCAGCCACTTCTCCCCTTGTGAGTCAGCAGGAGACAGCTGGCAGCTCCCTGCTGAGCCCCAGTGCCTGAGAACCAGAGATCACATTTTCCATGAATGTGGTATGCTATGGGTTACATAACTCAGCTGCTGAATCCCAAGAAACTAAACAATACTTCAGCCTCCTGAACACAGCATTATTTGGGGGAAATTACAGCTCAAGTACAGGGGAAAGTCTGATACTTGCCTATGGCAAATACTCTCAGAAAATTGAGAGAGTGAAAACAGTCCTTGAAAGTGTTTAGCAGCTGCAGACAGGCTCAGAGCATAATAGCTCTTTGATCTTGTGTATGATGGGAAGAACACCACTGGGAGCTTAATGCCATTATTTTATGCAAATGTCATGGAAGGAGACTCCATGTAGTTAAATTGTTCCATCTCAAATACAGCATTTATGAAAGCAATCACTTTTTCATTATCATCCAGGTGGATACAATAGATCATTACATAATAGATACTAAATCTAAATATTGTCTTCGAGTTTGGAGAATTAGAAAATGCCTTGAAGAGAGAGAACTTCCTGCAGTATTTATAAGCCTTTTTTTGAAAAAAGCTACTATTTAGAAAGGCTAACTCTAACTAATAATGCAAACAGTACTATATCATAAGCAAAACTCCGTATAAAATAGCAACTGAAAACATACAAAGACAAAACACAGTCCTTTTAATAAAAAGAAAAATCTGGGTAACAATTTCCATTTACTTTGTACAACCCTATTGTGGCTGAAATCAGTAGATTTTTTCCAGAATGGCCTCTGCAAATAAAACTTTTTTAAAACATTGTTAGCAGTGCCTTTAAATCAAAGAATAGGATATCTCCTACCTTATCCTGAAAAAAAGACTGAAGTACTGACTTCTGACCATCCTCTACATTCAGACATTTTTTCCAGGGGCTTCAAGGATGTTTCTGTCTTATTTATATAAATAAAAGGGTGTTTGTTTGATTTAAAATTTCTGATCTTGCACAAGGTGAGTTGATTTTAAAACCTCATGAAAACAAACATGGTCATCTGAAAAAATTCTGCATCTTTAACTGGCAGCAAATGTTTCTAAAGTATGGAATGAATTTTTTTACTGCACCGGAAAAAAAGTAGAGCAACAACATGCAGAATCTATAATGAAAAGAATTCATCCAAAAATCACAGAACTATAGTATAACCTATTTATTCAAAATAATTCCAGATCAGAAGAAAAAATTGAAGATAACTAGAGAGAAAGACAGATATGCTATGAAACACATTATGAGAAATTCCATGAGAATATGTTTAGACATAATTTACTTATATAAATTGTTTTTAGTAAAAATAAGTAAATAAGGTAAATCAAATTCTCCATAAGACCTCTTGAGACATCATACCACTTTTTGTTCAGTGCTGTGCAGCCAAAAAGCAAAGTCAGTGAAAATATGAAAGTTAGAGGTCAGGCCTAATCCTGGACTCAAGAACGTTCCTACAATATTTTTTTTCTCTTGGTCTCATTAAAAGTTACTTGGTTTGTCTTAAATTTAAAAGTAAAGTGGATATTATTAAAATGACAGATTTCCACTTTAAACATAAAGATTTGACAGTTTCAGATGATAACGATCAGTTATTTTAATATGGATTGATCCTACAGTTTTAATGACAGGCATCATAGTGAACACAGGCAATTTAAGGTGTTATTCCACTTTCTACATTAATAACAGAGAATTAGATCATATTGCAGTTAAATAATATTACCACTTCAGAAATACTGGTTTTAGATTTGTTATACTGCTTTCTGGGGAAAGTCTATGATATTTATTTATTTACTTGCTTACTTTTATAGTAGTATTATTAGGAGTAGTTGTAAGCTCTCTGTCTTTTGTGGTTATCTTAAAATTAACAAAGAAATGAGAAACTGAAGTAGGAAATAAGAATTTGTAAACTGAACTCCATTTCAGTGGGTCTACCAATGCCTATTCATATATAATTTATAGAATCGGAACAGTCCAAGTTGGAAGAGGACCTTAAAGGTCCAACCTACCTGCAGTGAACTGGGACATCTGCACCTAGATCAGGTTGCTCAGAGCCCCATCCAGCCTGGCCTTGAAAATTTCCAAGGGTTGGGCTTCTATCACCTATCTGGGCAACTTGTTCCAGTCATTTACTATCCTCATTGTTAAAAAACTTCTTTCTAATATCTATTCTAAATATATCTTCTTTCAGTTTAAAACCATTACCCCTTGTCCCAATCACTAGAGGTGTTACTATAAAGTTTGTCTCTGTCTTACAGGGCTTTCTTAAGTTTTGGAAAGCCACAATAATATTTCCCCAGAGCATTTCCTTCTTCAGGCTGAACCACCACAATTCTTTCAGCCTTTCTTCAAAGGAGAGGTGCTCCAGCACTCCGATCATTTTTGTGGCCATCTTCTGGACTCGCTTCAACAGATCCATGTCTTTCTTGTGCAGAGGACTCAAGAGCTGGACATAGCACTTGAAGTGGGGTTTCAGCTTTCCAGCCAATATCCCCAAGTCCTCAGAACTGCTATCAATCTCTTAATTCTCCCAGTCTGTATTGATACCAGGGCTTGTCCCAACCCATTTGGATGACCTTACTTCAACTTGGCCTTGTTGAACTTCATGAAGCTCACATGGGCCAAGTTCTCGCTTTTGTTCAGGTTCCTCTGGATGGCATCCCATCCCTAGGGCATGTCAACTGCACCATCCAGCTTGGTGTTGTCTGGAAATTTGCTGATTGTGCTCTTCACTCCACTGTCTAATTTCTGATGTATACATCAGTGTTCTTCTGACCACAAGAAGTAACCAGCTCTGCACACAAGCCATTCTTCAGGACTTCCAGTTCCTTTGCTATGTTTTCCTCTGACACTTTGAATTACCACATGCTGTGCCTGGTGACTAGCATCTAGTTAGGCTGGGTGCTGTATGAAAGCTGGAGTGCTGCAGGGATCTCTTTTGTCCCATGAGTCAGAGCACTTCAGAGTACTGTAAAACCCTTCCTTGGCTCTGCTTCAGAGGCCCTTCCTTAAAAATAAAGAGAAACAAATCTCTCATCTACCTAACTTCATATTTTTACAAAGGTTATAGGAACCTGGTATAATTTTCAAACATCTGCTCCTTTGACAAATTTGGTTGCAATTAGTCAGTTCAAGAACTGTTGAGAAAGTATTAGTAAGAGCTGAGCATGCCATCTCCCTCATACAATCAAATTATGTATCTGCCAAATTGAATGTATTGGGGAAAAAACAGTCTGTATTGGAAGAAAAAACTGTTAAATCATAGTTCAGTTTTTACAAATGTGTACCAGGAAACATAACTGCTTAATCAATACTAGCAAGATTCAAAAAGAAACATGAAAGACAAAGCAGGCTTCTCATAGAGTAAGTAACAAAGTAGTACACCTTTTTTCTATTTAGTTCTTCCTCTTAGAAATTTTTATAAATGTGTATGATTGTTGTTGCAAAAATATTCACTCAGGAGACTAGTTTTTTCAAATTTTCCCAAAACAAAAGATTCACCTATTACAGAAAGACCTGATATTCCCTTTTTACATAATGCTGACGAGCACCATAAGTTTCCTAAGGTAATGCCTAATAAAAATTCAGTTTGAGAGCCAATCCCTGGCAACACTGGCAGCATTGCTGGCACACTGCTATAGCAGATGTTTCTTACTTGAAGATAGCTGAACTGGCTCATAACTATACCCTAGAATTAAAGACCACAAGGAGCATAACTTGGCAAGAACAAAGTATTCTGATTCATAAAAATTTGGCTTCATAGGAAGACTCCTGAGAAAATGGAATTGTCTCCTTATCTCAGGGACGTCTATTGTTATGGACCAAATTTTTTCTTGCTTTAGTGTGAGAAACTATTTTAGTGGGATTCACAGTATTTTTCCTGCATTTTCTTTTACATATTTATTCTTAATGTTATTTCATAAAACAAGAATCTGCTTCATTTTCTGCTGTCAAAACCATACACCTTGGCATAATTTTTGACTCTGAGCCCTGCTACAAAAGTGGTCTGAAACACCTATTGAGCCATAGATCAAGATTCAGATTTTTTCTGTAGGTTACCCTGCTACCTTAAATGCAGCTCTATGACTTCTGGAGCTTGAGCCTAGTGCCTCCTAGTTGAGTGCCTTGAGCCCAGCTCAGCCTATTGCATCCCTTTATCAGGAGGACATACTCTACAACACTGAGCAACTCTAAGGTCTGATCTGCTGCTCTGATGAGCCCTGTACAGTTTTAGCCATCCTATCTGAATTCCTATCTTTGAGGAATTCCTGGCATCCCTGTCAGGGCAGGTGATGTCAGTTACTCCATTCTTATACTGCTTAGCACAATGGAGCTCTGGTTTTTGGTGTCCCCAAGATGCCACTTTAATACAAGCAACAGTATCCTTTTCTGCTCTCTGACTATCTGGATTTCTCTTAGAAATACAGCAGAGCTGGATACCAATAGCATTACAGACAGAAAAGTCACAAATTTCCCTGAATTTTACTTCCTGACACCTATCTCAAAATTTAATGATTTGGTTTAAATGTCATGGGCCATGCCTACCAATTTTCACAGGGCTTTTTTTGTTGATCCACAAAGAAAGTATAGGGAAGATTCCTTATAGCTTGTGCTTTGTTTCTCTTTCAGTAATGAGAGGAGCAGTCATATGAGTAACTGATAGCAAATATTATCTTGCCTTTTTCACACGGAAATACCTTTCACCTACAACCTGAAGAACCACGTAGTAAAGAATCACTTTCCATGCGTCACTCAAAGTGATACTTCCTCTAGTTGTCATTTATTTTCCTCATAAAATTGATAATTGACTGCCTAAGAAGATACAGAGAAACTGTTGCAAGTCCTGTGCTGTTGCAAGCTCTGAGCATTATGTGAACTTAGTATGTCCTCAAAATTCAGTAGGATTTCTTCTTAATTTTCCCAAACTGAAATGCATTCAGTAATAAGACCAAATAGTCAATGAAAGCATGCTTACTTTGTGATTTGCAGGAGCCATACTTCAGTCCATTGAAATCACTAAGTTTCGTACACAAGTTGAGGTCCATAACAGAGCTGACTACAGGTATGAGACCAAAACATAATTTTAAAACACATTTTAAAAGAGAATTCTTTCTGTGTTGAGTAAATACCACAGGAAAACCAAAAGCGTTACGGTTTTTGCTATGGTTTACAAGTACTCTGTAAACAATTATTTCTAACTTGAGCAGAAGTTCCTGTCATGTGTTTTTTCAGAAAAGTAAACCATAGGATACCATAAGCTCAGGGGAAGGTGGATGGTATGGACATAAGTCTGGCTAGATCTGATTCCACAGATATGCTTTATCTAGAAAGAAGAGGGGAAAAAAAGCAAGGAACTGCCACTAGGCCAAGAGGCATGAAATGCCCTTTTACAAAAAAAGGAGCTTGGGAAATTAAAAACATGTATTAGGATTGTTTTCTATATCCACAGCAGAATTCATAGCTCTATTTATCCCCATGAACCAACAACTTCACTCAGTGTTCCAATGGGATTGTCAACACCCACTGCAATGGGAGGACGTAGCCATCTCTATTTGCAAAAGCACCTGACAGGTGGCATTGCCCTGGCAGAGATAAAACTCAGGAGATTTCGGGCACAAGGTAAATTGTAGGCATGAGACTTGCTCATGGTCTTTTCAGCCTTGTTTCCTCACTGGAGTCCTGGCACAGCTTCTGTTGGTGCTCTCTGAGCACTGGGACAGACAAGAGTTATAGGTGCTTCAGGAGCCGAGTCTCAGGGTGGTAACCAACCTTCTAGTCCCTAAGAGGTCACAAACAATATCTTCTCAGGTATGAGGATCTGAAGACATGCACTGCATACTATGTGGAGCCCAGAATGAGCAGGATCTTCCGGACCTAGAGAGACCTGGGGGGACAAGCTGTAACAAAGGTAGAGCTTCTCTAGTCCAGTAAACATAGTATTTTCCTATTATGACTAAAAGTCCACAGGCTTAGTGGACTCCAAACTTGTCTGGGCTAGCCTATGGCCTAAGATGATTTTAGCTTGGCTACAATAGCCATTACTCTGCAGTCAGGTTTCGTTTAAATTAGCTTTAGTTAATAGTGAGAAAAAGTAATTATTCTTCGTAGGTTGAACTATCTACAATAAGTCTGAAACGATCTATGATCACAAAATAAAATATGGCTTGCAAGAGCACAAACACAGAAACACAGAATGATACCAGAACTAAAAAACTGAAATAAAAAACCCTCATAATGGTCAGCCAGCAGTCACTACAGGAAAACAATCTCGTTAAACCAGTTTAGAGATACATAGAGAACAGAAAACTAAGCAACAGAAACACCATGTTGCTGCACAGTGGCTTGAGCCAGCATAAAAGGGAAAGGGGAAATGCAGCCAAGGGCCAAGAACATAGAGAGGAATTGTCTCTTTCAAAGCCAGGATGCAAAAGTAATGGAATGGAATGGAATGGATTATGCTGAGCTGTAAAACTACAGGGAAACGTGGCTGTTAATGTGTACTTGAACATGAATTTTTGGTTATATTTTTGTAATAATATTGTAAATACTTGAAAACATTTTCATTAAGAACTTGATTTTGCCCTCTGTTTCTACTGAAGTAGATTAGTCATTCAAATTCTTTGTAAAATTCATATAATTAAGAGGCTCCGTCCTCTTCTGTCTTTTTAATTTTTTGCAACTTGGCTACCAGAAATATCCACAACATTAACATTTTTGAAACAGTTATTTTCCAGTGGTTTATAATTGTTTTCACCTCACTGAATTTCTTTTTTCTTAAAGTAGGTCTCAAAATACATGCTTTTGAATCATTGTCTGCAACTGTGAAGAGAATTTACATTTTACAAGTATAAATTTTTAATTCCTTAACAAATATTATGATAGAAACATAAAATCACAGAATGGTTCCAACCACCTTCCATGGGCAGGGACACCTCCCACTAGATGAGGTTGTTCAAACCCCCATCCAACCTGATCTTGAACACTTCCAGGGATGAGGCAGACACAACTTCCCTGGGCAGCATGTTCCAGTGTCTCACCTTTCTCACACTCAAGAATTTCTTCCTAATATCTAATCTAAATCTACTCTTTTACATTTTGAAACCATTCCCACCTTGTCCTATCACTAGATGCCCTTGTAAAAAGTCCCTCTCCAGCTTTCCTGTATGTTGAAAATTCATATATCCTATAGGTAGTTTACTTGATTCATCAGACAGACAACCCAGAAAAACATAGAAATTCAGTAGAAGAAAGTTTGGCTTCACCTAAAATCAAACCAATCAGAAATCAATAATGATTATTTACCACAGCAGTGCTGGCATCAGACCTTTTTATGTTCACTTGAATTATGGAAGCTTGGTGCATCCAAGTATTGAATGTGAATGCATTGTCATAATCAGACTTCCTCAATTAACAAAACAAAGTATTTTATTTACTGAAGAAAATGCATTGAAGGTTCTGCCTCTCAGTTCCTCTCCCCTAAAATCTCTTAGTGGCTCAAAAGCCACTAATGCTTAACTTCCAACACATTTCTCTATGTTTGATTGTAAAGCTCTCTAGCACACCAGCCTTTCCACATCACATGCTCTCCCTCATCTCTTTTATTTGGTCATCAAATTGCCAGCACTGCACTAATGTCATTTGGTGAGATCACAGATATTTTACCTGCCTAATAAGAATTCTGGACTTAGTTGTCCTTTCTACATCTGCTGTGCTGGAATACTTCAGGCCTCTGATGAAATAAAATAATGAATACCTGTATGCACTAATTAAACACACACAAAAAAGGAAATAGACTTTTGAAGCAGCCCTTCAATTTGTTTAATTTCTTTGGAATATCCAAGGGGCCTGACTTCTTCCTCTCAGGCTCTATCAACTTTATCTAAGTTCACATATCTAAAACACTGTTTAGAGATTAAATTAACTTTGTGAAGGAATCCATAATATTAGCATGACTTCTATGTTAGGAGAAACTATACAGTCCTTCAGTGTTTTTCACAACGAGACAGCTTTCTTAGTAATTTATCCCTTAACCCTAGAATGAAAGTTTGATTTATGTATTTATTTATTGACTTGGCTTCATAATAGATAAAATAAAGCCAGCAGTTACAGGTGTTTATAAATGACCCATGTGAATATAAGAAGTGTAATCATATTTGACCACACATAAAAATAAAAGTTCATTGTTTCTTTCTCTCTGCTTAAACAAAGATTGCTGTTCATGCACATTTAACTGATGCAGCTCTCAGATACTATCCAGCAAAGTTTTTCTCTAGTAAACCATGGTAGCTTTCTAGGATTATCTCATTTCCTTCTAGTGATCACAGTCACATTCAATTCTTTCTCCCCAAATCATCTTCAGCTTTTTCTGGAGGTCATTGCAGTGGAAGTATCTTTCCACTAAACAAGAGACAGCATCACTAGTATGAAGATTTCAGTGTAGAGACACTTAACTCACCTACTAACAATTCCTTGAGTTAGGAATTCTCCCTCTAGTCTATTGTCATCAACTATTCAGTATAAAATGCCTCCATCCATTGATATTTATTAATTATTTCAACATCTAATATCAATAATACCTTTCACAAAAGTGTCTTAGTGTTAAGCCATACAGCTCTTCACTGATTCTTGGTGGAAACCATTCATGACAAACACCTACTTTGTGTTGGACTTAAATGGCTCTGGAAAAACTAGTAAGAAACACTATAACTTAAAAAAATACTCTAGAAAATGTGATAACAAAGGAGGTAAATTAGTAAAAAAAATAGAGAGGACAGGTATGTATTGAAGGAAAATAGATTTTATTCTTTCATGAAAATTTATCTCATCCTAATGGAGATAAATCAGACAAGAAATGTTTGCTTCCTCCCACTGGCTGTAACAGGGGACTGGAGTAACCAGCACAGATGCAGAAGTCTACAATGTAGCACCCCAGCATGAAGGAGGAAGAAATGTGAGGTATTTCACAAGAGGCTTCTTACATAAGATTTTTTATTTAAAATTACATTAATTCATCCCTTACTTTTACCCCTTTGATAAGGTTTAGAGAAGAGTAAATGATATAAAATTGTAAAGTAAATAAAATCTTTATTTTCTCTTTAGAAAAATAGATTTTAAGATCAAGTGTAAGTCTCTAATCAAAGTTAATCAATATATAAAGAGAAAAAAACTACACCAGTATGAAATAAAGATTTTGCTCAGTGTTTTCCTTCTAAAGAAGTGTAGTTTTGACTACACTGAGGAATGAAAGTCAACAGTAAGCACAGATGAGTGTGAGATGCTTGTTTCCTTGGAACTGGGAATCTTAGACTACAGCCTGCCACCTTGGGTTGAGAAGAAAAGGTGCAGTAAGTCTGAGGACTATGAAATTATTTTTTTTTCCTATGGATTCTAACCTCTTTCTCTTTTTCTGATCTTTTTCTGTGCAAGTTATTGACTATATTTCTCCTAGCTTAAAGTATCCGTGACATAAGCATTGCATTCTTTTGATTTTTGTCCCCTGAGCAGACCAGAATTGCTGTAATCATTTGTTATGAATTAATGAAGCTCTTAGGCATGTGTAGCCATTGCAAATGTAGTCTGTGGCTCTTCCATTTTTTTAGGCAATCTTAAATGCTCATGTAGTTAAATTACTAGAACTCACTTATTGTGTAAACCCTGGCAATTAAAACAGTTTGTGAGTGAGCTTGTTTTTCTACTTGTCTGTCAGGACTATTAGCTAATCTGGTATCTCTCCAAATATGTTCCCTTGCCTTTCTATTATATGTGCTCTCTAGTCTAAAGAGGCATTTAGTGTGCTGGCCACAGTCAGACATGCTTCAGTTACTCCTTTCCAGAGTTAACAACACAGAATACAGGCAGAGAGATGAAAGATTGACAGAAAAACAAGCTCACTCACAAACTGTTTTAATTGCCAGGGTTTACACAATAAGTGAGTTNCAACTAGGAGGCACTAGGCTCAAGCTCCAGAAGTCATAGAGCTGCATTTAAGGTAGCAGGGTAACCTACAGAAAAAATCTGAATCTTGATCTATGGCTCAATAGGTGTTTCAGACCACTTTTGTAGCAGGGCTCAGAGTCAAAAATTATGCCAAGGTGTATGGTTTTGACAGCAGAAAATGAAGCAGATTCTTGTTTTATGAAATAACATTAAGAATAAATATGTAAAAGAAAATGCAGGAAAAATACTGTGAATCCCACTAAAATAGTTTCTCACACTAAAGCAAGAAAAAAAGTTGGTCCATAACAATAGACGTCCCTGAGATAAGGAGACAATTCCATTTTCTCAGGAGTCTTCCTATGAAGCCAGATTTTTATGAATCAGAATACTTTGTTCTTGCCAAGTTATGCTCCTTGTGGTCTTTAATTCTAGGGTAT
>JAAWXA010000004.1:257857-281182 GCA_038090715.1 Florisuga fusca | reverse complement strand
CTCTACAACACTGAGCAACTCTAAGGTCTGATCTGCTGCTCTGATGAGCCCTGTACAGTTTTAGCCATCCTATCTGAATTCCTATCTTTGAGGAATTCCTGGCATCCCTGTCAGGGCAGGTGATGTCAGTTACTCCATTCTTATACTGCTTAGCACAATGGAGCTCTGGTTTTTGGTGTCCCCAAGATGCCACTTTAATACAAGCAACAGTATCCTTTTCTGCTCTCTGACTATCTGGATTTCTCTTAGAAATACAGCAGAGCTGGATACCAATAGCATTACAGACAGAAAAGTCACAAATTTCCCTGAATTTTACTTCCTGACACCTATCTCAAAATTTAATGATTTGGTTTAAATGTCATGGGCCATGCCTACCAATTTTCACAGGGCTTTTTTTGTTGATCCACAAAGAAAGTATAGGGAAGATTCCTTATAGCTTGTGCTTTGTTTCTCTTTCAGTAATGAGAGGAGCAGTCATATGAGTAACTGCTAGCAAATATTATCTTGCTTTTTTCACACGGAAATACCTTTCACCTACAATCTGAAGAACCACGTAGTAGGTTCACTTCTAGTAGTAAAGAATCACTTTCCATGCGTCATTCAAAGTGATACTTCCTCTAGTTGTCATTTATTTTCCTCATAAAATTAATAATTGACTGCCTAAGAAGATACAGAGAAACTGTTGCAAGTCCTGTGCTGTTGCAAGCTCTGAGCATTATGTGAACTTAGTATGTCCTCAAAATTCAGTAGGATTTCTTCTTAATTTTCCCAAACTGAAATGCATTCAGTAATAAGACCAAATAGTCAATGAAAGCATGCTTACTTTGTGATTTGCAGGAGCCATACTTCAGTCCATTGAAATCACTAAGTTTCGTACACAAGTTGAGGTCCATAACAGAGCTGACTACAGGTATGAGACCAAAACATAATTTTAAAACACATTTTAAAAGAGAATTCTTTCTGTGTTGAGTAAATACCACAGGAAAACCAAAAGCGTTACGGTTTTTGCTATGGTTTACAAGTACTCTGTAAACAATTATTTCTAACTTGAGCAGAAGTTCCTGTCATGTGTTTTTTCAGAAAAGTAAACCATAGGATACCATAAGCTCAGGGGAAGGTGGATGCTATGGACATAAGTCTGGCTAGATCTGATTCCACAGATATGCTTTATCTAGAAAGAAGAGGGGAAAAAAAGCAAGGAACTGCCACTAGGCCAAGAGGCATGAAATGCCCTTTTACAAAAAAAGGAGCTTGGGAAATTAAAAACATGTATTAGGATTGTTTTCTATATCCACAGCAGAATTCATAGCTCTATTTATCCCCATGAACCAACAACTTCACTCAGTGTTCCAATGGGATTGTCAACACCCACTGCAATGGGAGGACGTAGCCATCTCTATTTGCAAAAGCACCTGACAGGTGGCATTGCCCTGGCAGAGATAAAACTCAGGAGATTTCGGGCACAAGGTAAATTGTAGGCATGAGACTTGCTCATGGTCTTTTCAGCCTTGTTTCCTCACTGGAGTCCTGGCACAGCTTCTGTTGGTGCTCTCTGAGCACTGGGACAGACAAGAGTTATAGGTGCTTCAGGAGCCGAGTCTCAGGGTGGTAACCAACCTTCTAGTCCCTAAGAGGTCACAAACAATATCTTCTCAGGTATGAGGATCTGAAGACATGCACTGCATACTATGTGGAGCCCAGAATGAGCAGGATCTTCCGGACCTAGAGAGACCTGGGGGGACAAGCTGTAACAAAGGTAGAGCTTCTCTAGTCCAGTAAACATAGTATTTTCCTATTATGACTAAAAGTCCACAGGCTTAGTGGACTCCAAACTTGTCTGGGCTAGCCTATGGCCTAAGATGATTTTAGCTTGGCTACAATAGCCATTACTCTGCAGTCAGGTTTGGTTTAAATTAGCTTTAGTTAATAGTGAGAAAAAGTAATTCTTCTTCGTAGGTTGAACTATCTACAATAAGTCTAAAACGATCTATGATCACAAAATAAAATATGGCTTGCAAGAGCACAAACACAGAAACACAGAATGATACCAGAACTAAAAAACTGAAATAAAAAACCCTCATAATGATCAGCCAGCAGTCACTACAGGAAAACAATCTTGTTAAACCAGTTTAGAGATACATAGAGAACAGAAAACTAAGCAACAGAAACACCATGTTGCTGCACAGTGGCTTGAGCCAGCATAAAAGGGAAAGGGGAAATGCAGCCAAGGGCCAAGAACATAGAGAGGAATTGTCTCTTTCAAAGCCAGGATGCAAAAGTAATGGAATGGAATGGAATGGATTATGCTGAGCTGTAAAACTACAGGGAAACGTGGCTGTTAATGTGTACTTGAACATGAATTTTTGGTTATATTTTTGTAATAATATTGTAAATACTTGAAAACATTTTCATTAAGAACTTGATTTTGCCCTCTGTTTCTACTGAAGTAGATTAGTCATTCAAATTCTTTGTAAAATTCATATAATTAAGAGGCTCCGTCCTCTTCTGTCTTTTTAATTTTTTGCAACTTGGCTACCAGAAATATCCACAACATTAACATTTTTGAAACAGTTATTTTCCAGTGGTTTATAATTGTTTTCACCTCACTGAATTTCTTTTTTCTTAAAGTAGGTCTCAAAATACATGCTTTTGAATCATTGTCTGCAACTGTGAAGAGAATTTACATTTTACAAGTATAAATTTTTAATTCCTTAACAAATATTATGATAGAAACATAAAATCACAGAATGGTTCCAACCACCTTCCATGGGCAGGGACACCTCCCACTAGATGAGGTTGTTCAAACCCCCATCCAACCTGATCTTGAACACTTCCAGGGATGAGGCAGACACAACTTCCCTGGGCAGCATGTTCCAGTGTCTCACCTTTCTCACACTCAAGAATTTCTTCCTAATATCTAATCTAAATCTACTCTTTTACATTTTGAAACCATTCCCACCTTGTCCTATCACTAGATGCCCTTGTAAAAAGTCCCTCTCCAGCTTTCCTGTATGTTGAAAATTCATATATCCTATAGGTAGTTTACTTGATTCATCAGACAGACAACCCAGAAAAACATAGAAATTCAGTAGAAGAAAGTTTGGCTTCACCTAAAATCAAACCAATCAGAAATCAATAATGATTATTTACCACAGCAGTGCTGGCATCAGACCTTTTTATGTTCACTTGAATTATGGAAGCTTGGTGCATCCAAGTCTTGAATGTGAATGCATTGTCATAATCAGACTTCCTCAATTAACAAAACAAAGTATTTTATTTACTGAAGAAAATGCATTGAAGGTTCTGCCTCTCAGTTCCTCTCCCCTAAAATCTCTTAGTGGCTCAAAAGCCACTAATGCTTAACTTCCAACACATTTCTCTATGTTTGATTGTAAAGCTCTCTAGCACACCAGCCTTTCCACGTCACATGCTCTCCCTCATCTCTTTTATTTGGTCATCAAATTGCCAGCACTGCACTAATGTCATTTGGTGAGATCACAGATATTTTACCTGCCTAATAAGAATTCTGGACTTAGTTGTCCTTTCTACATCTGCTGTGCTGGAATACTTCAGGCCTCTGATGAAATAAAATAATGAATACCTGTATGCACTAATTAAACACACACAAAAAAGGAAATAGACTTTTGAAGCAGCCCTTCAATTTGTTTATTTTCTTTGGAATATCCAAGGGGCCTGACTTCTTCCTCTCAGGCTCTATCAACTTTATCTAAGTTCACATATCTAAAACACTGTTTAGAAATTAAATTAACTTTATGAAGGAATCCATAATATTATCATGACTTCTATATTAGGACAAACTATACAGTCCTTCAGTGTTTTTCACAACAAGACAGCTTTCTTAGTAATTTATCCCTTAACCCTAGAATGAAAGTTTGATTTATGTATTTATTTATTGACTTGGCTTCATAATAGATAAAATAAAGCAGGCAGTTACAGGTATTTATAAATGACCCATGTGAATATAAGAAGTGTAATCATATTTGACCACACATAAAAATAAAAGTTCATTGTTTCTTTCTCTCTGCTTAAACAAAGATGGCTGTTCATGCACATTTAACTGATGCAGCTCTCAGATACTATCCAGCAAAGTTTTTCTCTAGTAAACCATGGTAGCTTTCTAGGATTATCTCATTTCCTTCTAGTGATCACAGTCACATTCAATTCTTTCTCCCCAAATCATCTTCAGCTTTTTCTGGAGGTCATTGCAGTGGAAGTATCTTTCCACTAAACAAGAGACAGCATCACTAGTATGAAGATTTCAGTGTAGAGACACTTAACTCACCTACTAACAATTCCTTGAGTTAGGAATTCTCCCTTTAGTCTATTGTCATCAACAATTCAGTATAAAATGCCTCCATCCATTGATATTTATTAATTATTTCAACATCTAATATCAACAATACCCTTCACAAAAATGTCTTAGTGTTAAGCCATACAGCTCTTCACTGATTCTTGGTGGAAACCATTCATGACAAACACCTACTTTGTGTTGGACTTAAATGGCTCTGGAAAAACTAGTAAGAAACACTATAACTTAAAAAAATACTCTAGAAAATGTGATAACCAAGGAGGTAAATTAGTAAAAAAAAAAAGAGAGGACAGATACGTATTGAAGGAAAATAGATTGTATTCTTTCATGCAAATTTATCTCATCCTAATGGAGATAAATCAGACAAGAAATGTTTGCTTCCTCCCACTGGCTGTAAGACGGGACTGGAGTGACCAGCACAGATGCAGAAGTCTACAATGTAGCACCCCAGCATGAAGGAGGATGAAATGTGAGGTATTTCACAAGAGGCTTCTTACGTAAGTTTTTTTATTTAAAATGACACTAATTCGTCCCTTACTTTTACCCCTTTGGTAAGGTTTAGAGAAGAGTAAATGATATAAAATTGTAAAGTAAATAAAAGCTTTATTTTCTCTTTAGAAAAATAGATTTTAAGATCAAGTGTAGGTCTCTAATCAAAGTTGATCAATATATAAACAGAAAAAAACTACACTAGTATGAAATAAAAATTTTGCTCAGTGTTTTTCTTCTTTAGAGAAGTGTAGTTTTGACTACACTGAGGAATGAAAGTCAACAGTAAGCACAGATGAGTGTGAGATGCTTGTTTCCTTGGAACTGGGAATCTTAGACTACAGCCTGCCACCTTGGGTTGAGAAGAAAAGGTGCAGTAAGTCTGAGGACTATGAATTTTTTTTTTTTTTCCTATGGATTCTAACCTCTTTCTCTTTTTCTGATCTTTTTCTGTGCAAGTTATTGAATATATTTCTCCTAGCTTAAAGTATCCGTGACATAAGCATTGCATTCTTTTGATTTTTGTCCCCTGAGCAGACCAGAATTGCTGTAATCATTTGTTATGAATTAATGAAGCTCTTAGGCATGTGTAGCCATTGCAAATGTAGTCTGTGGCTCTTCCATTTTTTTAGGCAATCTTAAATGCTCATGTAGTTAAATTACTAGAACTCACTTATTGTGTAAACCCTGGCAATTAAAACAGTTTGTGAGTGAGCTTGTTTTTCTACTTGTCTGTCAGGACTATTAGCTAATCTGGTATCTCTCCAAATATGTTCCCTTGCCTTTCTATTATATGTGCTCTCTAGTCTAAAGAGGCATTTAGTGTGCTGGCCACAGTCAGACATGCTTCAGTTACTCCTTTCCAGAGTTAACAACACAGAATACAGGCAGAGAGATGAAAGATTGACAGAAAAACTGTGAAGAGTGTGCTGACAAGGTAAAGAATGAAACACACTGCCACAGCCTGCACAGCTGCTGGCATTTGCACTCAGAATCATAGAATCATAGAATTGGCTGGGTTGGAAGGGACCTCAGAGATCATCAAGTCCAACCCTTGACCCACCGGTGTGGTTACCAGACCATGGCATTGAGTGCCACATCCAGTCTCTTTTTAAATATCTCCAGGGACGGAGAATCCACTACTTCCCTGGGCAGCCCATTCCAATGCCTCATCACCCTCTCCGTGAAGAAATTCTTTCTAATATCTAACCTAGACCTCCCCTGGCACAACTTAAGACCTGTCTCTTGTCTTGTTGAAAGTCATCTGGGAAAAGAGACCAATTCCCCCCTGGCTACAATCTCCTTTCAGGGAGTTGTAGAGAGTGATGAGGTCTCCCCTGAGCCTCCTCTTCTCCAGGCTGAACAGCCCCAGCTCCCTCAGCCTCTCCTCATAGGATCTGTGCTCGAGTCCCTTCACCAGCCTGGCTGCCCTCCTTTGGATGATAGAGAGATATCCTGAAGTGCAAAGTGTTGAACTGCAGACTCCAAGTGATATTGCCATAAACAGCACTGGATTTTTCCAGGAGACTGAAATACGGACAATTGGTTTGTTTTCCTTAGTTTTTATTCTCACTGAAATTGTTGGGAATATATGGTGACACAAAACTCTGGGATTTCCAGAGACAGTCAGTCTTCCTGACACTTGTGGAAAGACAATCAGGTGTGAGTGGTACCGTGGCACTGATGATTTACCTTATTTCTTGAGCAGTAGCTTTCTCTCAGTTAAATACAAAGCAGATCAGAGGCTTAGAAGGCTCAAAAAGCAGAAATAAATGGCCTATGACAGAGAGAGGAAGAAACTCCATAACCTGGCATGTCTATGGAACTGCTGTACTAGAAAGCACCCCGTTGCTATCACTTCCTTTACTCTCCACACCTCCTAAGTGAACAAAAATTTACTTCATTTCTGTGGCTCTGCATACATCCAACTGTTTTCAAGTAACATTTTCATTTTTAGCCAAAAGCAGAAACTGACAAATTTAATAGAAGAAATCTTGCAGACAATTCATTATGGGTGTCATGTATATATGTGTATATATATATATTTTTGTGTGTGTGTAGAAGTATTTTATATACACACATAAATGTAATATATACATATGTATAAATTTTCTATATTTGTATATATATTGTGTATACTGCATTGACTTTTTTACTTTGCACGGAATCTTAAAATAATCTGCCTTCAAGGTAAATAAAAAAAATAATCTGCCTTCAAGGTAAATAAAAAACTGCTAGCACTTATTTTACACTGACCTAATTTTCTGCCAGAAACAAATGGTTATAACTTTCATACTTTTTAGTTTAATTCCAAAACAACTTAGGGAGTGGAAGGTAGAAAACTCATTTTGTGAACTAGAATTAGTATGCTAATGAGTTATTGCTAATGTTTCCTAAACCTCGCACTGTTAAAGTCCTTTGAAAACTGTGAAATGCAAAGTTTGACCAAAGGTTTCCTACAGTTTAGACAATCCAGACTCACTAAAACCACTGTTGTTATTGTACCATTTACCCTTACATATTCTCTCTGAGTGTTTATCCAAAACCAACTACAAATATTTCAAAGAAACACCAACAAATTCAAGGGGAATATCAAACTAGAAATATAAGATAGCAGCAATTAAATAGTATTTCAGCTATCAGAATTAATATGTTCTCTAGCTATGGAATATTTTTTCTATTAACTACTTAAAAATCCTAACTAAATTTTATCATTCATTTCTTCAAAGTATCCATTAGGTCATTTTGACATTTCATATTCCCAATCTACAGTTTATCCATATGATCTCTAACACAGCAGTAGTGGAGCTTGTGTGAACAGAAAATGTTATTATGCGAAACCAAAATAGTTAGCTCTGCCTAAAAAGGAAGCCAGAGTGAGTAGTCACTATGACAGATGATCCCTGAGGGCATACACTGAAAGAAGAATATTATGTAGTTAGAAATACTTTATGAAGTGTCATATACATGCATATCTTACTGGTTTTGCTGACTTTTCTGATCTAAAATAAACCTCTGTTAATGAACACTTCCTTTATGCATTGTTTTCTGATGTGAATGCCACCGGAAGCCTCTTCCCATTTCTGTGTAAGTGAAAAGAGAAGCCACATCATATCAAAAGCAGTTTGCAGTGCACACTTATAAAAGCATTTCTCTTTGCTTTCCTCTGCAAAAATGACAATGTCATCAACATGACATAAATGTCTCTTTCCTTTAATGCTTCCTCTATAAACTAATGAAAGACAAATTCAGGTGACTGGATTTGCAGGGAACTTTTTTGGGAGGAGTATGGGACATCTGAAGTGTAAGGTCTTCAAGTGATGTGTCTGCAATCACAAAATCAAAGAATCATAAAATGGTTTGGTTTGGATGGGACCTTAAATATCCCTTGTTTGATGTGCAAGAAATTTAGGTGTTTCTATTTTACGCACAATGTACATCCATAATCATGACAAAAGACAAAATAATATAAAGAACTAACAGTATAAAAGTCAGCCACCTCACATCTTATTTGAATTTTGCAAGTAATAGGCCATATATGACCGAAAAGCAACATATGACCAAGAGACCAAAAAATGAAAGCTCAGATTGTTCAGTCACTATATTTTTATGACATTTTTCTTTACACTATGGATCACCTACTTAAAAAGACTCAATTTTTTTCTTTAAGGTGTTTTTCTTTTTCCTAATGAATAATTCAACATACACCATTAATTTTTCAGAGCAGGAATTCAGACAAAGACAATATAGAACCTCCTATTTATCCACAGAAACACACTGATGAGAAAGTCTTATAGTGTTTGTGCTGTGTGCAGTGATGGTTTGAATGGCAGGTCTGGAAGGTCTGGCCTACTCTAAAATACCTTCAACTAAGCCTGAAGACGTATCACATGGGAAGGAGATGTCTGACTTAGTTAAATTTGACAATTTTTTTCTACATTTACTCTTTGATGATTGCAACTTTGGAACAAAACACCAACCTCTGCAACTCTATGCCAGACATCCTGTCTCCACAGCAAAACTATTTTCAAAGATAGTTTCCAGTAGTGTATTTTTGCTTGCCAGGCTAGAATATCACCAGTAGCAATGAGCTCTAACGTGATACAGAGCTTTAAGAACTTCTCAGATTGTTCAGTTAGCCTCTGAGATACCTTATTTTGCCATTGGGACTTGAAAAACTCCCTTCGTTCTGAGTATTGCCAAGAGATGGCAAGGTCACTTGTTCCGACAGTACCATGTCTTGGGGCTTACATGGTTTAAATTGATCTTTCTGCACAGGAAGAAGAATGAGTTCCTCACCCTCAACAAATGAACATACAAAACAGATCAGTGACTCTTTTACATGGTGTATTTACAGTCTTCTACAGTGTGCCCAACTAGGGTAGCAGTAGAACAATTCTTTCAATGGAGGACTCCATCACAGTCTGTTAATCATTGACTCCTGCCCTGTGTGTCACAGGCACTGTTCTTCTGAAATACAATGTGTACATAGAGGTTTTTGAAGTCGTATCTGTCTATTTCTTGGTTTTTTTCAGATTCCTATTTCTTCTTCAATAACATGTCAGCCCTTGATAGAGCATTAATCTGTGCTATTCCATAGCAACCACACTAAATATGGATCACTGTCTGACTGCATTTTTTTTCAGTATGCATTTTATTAGTCTGATTTTTTTTTTCAACCAGCCTATGTCATTGGGTTGTAAGGACTGATGGTTACATATCTGAATTCATATTGCACTGTAAATTGCCTGAATCATGCCCACATCTCTTGACAAAGAGTCCCCTGTGAATACACCTTGGCTGAAAAAAACCAGAACTGATATACATTTTCTACTGTTTATCCAATAGAAGGAAAATAATCTAATGTAAATGAACAATTTGTGTGGTGAATACAAAGCCTATTTATACATACTTGCCTTTTTTTTACTCACAGTTAAGTTTATATATAAAGCACAAAGTTTCCTCAACATTGCTGTGTTTAGGGATAAATTTGGTACTGGGGGATAGGTGAGATAAAAATAGGAACACGACATGGAAAGAGATTGTACAAGCTTGCACTCTCTCCACCACCACCAAAGAATGCTTAGTGCTATATGGCTGTCTCTAACTGAGGTGGAGGGAAGGCCAGTTTTTCTCAGATAATTTAGGAATTGATAACTGGAGCCTGTCAAGGGACTGCTTCAGAGAATATTTGCATTCTTCTGGTTTGCACAGGACCTACTTGAAAGTCTCCTATGGGATATAGCCCTACAGGGAAGAGGGTTCCAGAAGACCTAGGTAATTTTCAGAGATCATCTCCTAAAAGTTCAAGAACAGTCTATCCTGATGAAGAAGAAATCAAGCAAGGGTGGCAGGAGGCCTTCCTAGAGAAGCAAGGAGCTCCTTTAAAAATCCAAGCTTGAAAAGGAAGAAGTGGAATCAGGGTCAAGTTACACAGAAGGGATTGTCATGGTTTGTCAGTCTGGACGGACCACATACCTGAGGACAGAATTACTCTCTATTCCCTCACCCCCACAAAGGAAAGATAAAAGGGGAATAAAGACCAAAGACTTTACGTTGGAAATCGAAAACAATTGGGTACAGATTTACTAACACAGGGGAAAGGTAATAACATAAGGGATAAAGTAACCATACAAACATATACATATACAACCTGATAGATACAGGCTCTGATGAGCACGGGGTGAACTGGTGGTGAAGCAACACAGGGGAACAGCAGCACAGCCAGAAGCAAGCAGAAAGAAAAAGAGGGAGGAGCTGTTGTCCTTCCCAGTCTTTATAGAGTATGGACAACAAATGGGAGGACATAGACTGCTCCTTTTGCATTACACCCCTCTCAGAGTTTGAAAGTTCCTCCTGTTCAAATGATGACATGGATATAAAGACATTGCCCAGTTGAGCAGGGGTGGTGTTAGACAATCGAGCTGAATCTGGCAAGAGGCATAAAAGGCTACAATACAATGATAAACATCAAAAATAAGACAAGGGAAAACACAGGCCCATGGCTGAAAGGAGTAGTACACCCACTGACAAAGGACATAGAACAGTCTGAGCTATGCAATGTCTTCTTTGTCTTGGTCTTTTACTATTTTGACCAACCACCAAAGAAAATCAGGAGCAAAGACAACAACCTTGGTGGAGGAACAACCTTTTAGGGACCACTTAAACCTAAATTACCATACTTAAGTCCACAGGGCCTCATGGTATGCACCTATGAGTCCTGTAGGCGCTGGAAGATGTGAATGTGAGGAGACTTTCCACTAGCTCTGAAAGGTCATGGCAACTACTAGAGGTTATTGAAGACTGGAAGAAAGCAAATGTTACTACAGGAAGGGAAAGAAGGGGGACTTGGGGAACTGTAGACTGCTAAACCTCACCTCAATCCCTGCTTAGGAGCATGATTGTGTAAATCTTCCTGGAAACCATTTCCAGGCACATGAAAGACAAGAAGAGGATGAGGACTATTCAATTCAGATTTACAAAGGGAAAATCATGCCTTACCTACCTGGTAGCTTTCTAACATATGACTGACTTGGGAGATGTGGAGGAAATAGGGATATTGTTTATCGTGACTTCGTTAGGGCTTTCAGCACTCTGCTACAGTATAATTAATGGCAAACAGATGAAGTGTGAGCTAGGCAAATGTACAGTGAGGTGGACTGAAAAGTAGCTGAACTGATGTGCTTAAAGGTTTGAGATCACCAGCATAAAGTATATTGCAGCCCAGGAGCCAATACGGGGATAAATTTGGTTTGTTAGCTTCATTAACGACCTGGACAACGTGGCAGAGAGTACCCTCAGCAAGTTTGAGAGCCACTGATATCAGTGGTTGGTACACCAGAATGTTGTGTTGCCACAAAAAGGGACCTGGACAAGCTCAAGAAACAGTCCAACAGGAACCTCATGAAGTTCAAGAGAAGCAAATTGCTCCAAAGCCCTGTACCAGGGGACAAATAGTCCCAGACACCAGTACAAGCTGGAAGCCAACTAGCTAGAAAGCAAGCAGCTTTGCAATGAAGGCCAAGGGAGTTTTGCTGGACAAGAAGTTAGATGTGTGCCAGCAATGAGTCCTTGCAGGAAAGAATGCCAAAAACCTCCTGGGTTGCATTAGGCAAAGTATTGCCAGCAAGATAAAGGAGGTGACACTTCCCTTCTGCTCAGCATTGGTGAGGCCATACTTGGAACTTTGTGTCTGGGTTCCTCAGTACAAGAGGGATGGACTTGTTGCAGTGAGTCCCATGCAGGGCCATGAAGAAAATTAGTGGATTGGAGCATCTGGCACATGAAGAGAGTCAGAGAGAGATGGGACTGTTCAGCCTCGGGAAGAAAAGGATCCAGAGGATCTTACCAATGTGTACCTATATCAGGGATTGGAGATGGGGGGGAAGAGATAAAGTCATACTTTTAGACATGGTGTTCAATTAAAGGATACAAAGTGAGATACTGGAATTTCCACTTCAACAAAAGGAGAATATTTTCCATAGTGAGGATGGTCAAACAATGGACTTGGTTGCCCAGGCAGACTGTGGAGTCTCCATTCTTGTCCAGGTTGTCCTGGACAACCTGCTCTAGCTGACCCTACTTGAGGAGGGGAATTGGACTAGGTGATCGCTGGAGGTCACTTCCAAACTCAACCAGTCTGTTATTATGTGATTATTTGGTGCTAGGAAGTAAATTTTGTACTTCAGTTTTACTGAGGACTTTTGTATGTTCGTGTTTTCTCAGACTGTTAATCTGCACTGTGTGTCCATGGGGAAACACTGCTCATCAGCACTGGCAAGATGCTGGGTTAAGCAATGAAGATGAATAAATATTTCCAAGTATAATCTGTCGTTCCCATGGACGCTCCCCTCACTAGTTAGGGCAGACACCTTGGTGGTCAGCTCAGCTGTGCTGTGATCTATGTATACACGTCCTGTGTTAATTTCTTCCAGCTCCCTTTTGTTCTCTATTAAGGGTTTCTCTGTTCTCTGGGAAACATTTTTAAAGTATTTAATTGTTCTGGACCTCTGAACCCTCCATGAGGATATCCTCCTGACAATAGCACAAACCTTGGTGCATAGCCAGTCCAGCAAAAGCTGCTCTTTTCCTTTGCACTACAATGTATCTCTTTAAATTTGTTATTCAATAATGTACATATTTCACATGCTACTTTAGGAGGAATGTGCATCCTCCAACATCTATTGTTTTAGTTTTTCAATATATTAATACATCAAGCTGATGTCTCTCTTGTATTAATTAATTTATTTGAAAACTTCTAATTTGTTTGGTTTTGCTTTTTTTAACTTTAGGGATTCATTACAAACCTGCCAGTAATCCACCCCTCTCTAAACTTGTCTACAGTGTATAATGAAAAAACCCACAGAAAATAAGCCTCAGGGACAGAGCTTGTGTATATAAAGGTGTGGTGGATTGGTATCTGCTTCCCCATGGACCTCCATGGGCTGCAGAGGGACAACTTGTGTCCCCAGGGTCTTCATGATGAGTTGCTGGGAAATCTCCATCCTGTTGGCTGGAGGGTCTCCTTTCTTTCCCCTTCTTCACTGACCTTGGTGTCTGCACACTTATTTCTCCCACAGTCCGACTCCTCCCTTTCAGTTGCTGTGGTGCAGCATTTTTGACCCATTCTTAAGTGTCTCACAGAGATGTCACCAACTCTCTGACTGGCTCACCTTTGGCCAGCAGCAGGTCCATCTTGAAGCTGGCTACAGTTGTCTTTGTCCAATATGGAGACAGCTTCTGGCATCCTCTGACTTATACCCCCTCTGCGTGCCCCTTTACCCCCACCAAAACACTGCCACATAAACCAAATACACGTGGATACAATGCAGCACCTACACATCTAGACAGTCACTTTAGACTTTATCTAGCTTATGCCCAGCTAATTCACAAAGAGAGGGTTCTATCTTAAAAATACCTGTATTTGGTCAGATCCAAGTGATAATTTTGTCTTCATTAACCTTGGCCAGTACTCCTTGTGTCTGCCACATCTATCATATTCAAACATATTACTCTGTTCTGACTGAGTTAGCTGAAATTTTGTGATCTCATTCAGTGTTTCAAGATATATGAAGGTCAAAAGTAAAGCCGCCTCTTTCCTTTCAATTGCTCAGTCCCTGTTTGACATCTCTTACAACTTCCAATAAAACCAGTGCTGACGATTAAATTGTCGTAGGGTACCATGATTCATATAAACTCTCTTATTTGTTCCTAAAAAAATTCTGTATCTTTTTTTGTAGTTCACAGACACACACACACACATATGCAGACATATATTTATATAAAAATTGGATTACGCCTTGCTAGGAGAAAAGCTTTTACTCAAGAGAATTATATATATGCTAAGGTTTTCTTTCTTGAATTAGTCCTTGTTTAGCCTCAAGCTCCTTAGAAATGGAATAATATTCCAGAGGAATAAAGTATATTGTTAAAGTATGAATTAAGTGCATGAGTTAACTTGAACATCCCAGGAAAGTTGTTACTCAGCCAGTTACACCTTCCATTATACCTTCTGTTTCAGGTCCATCTTTTTATGTCTGAGTGAATGATTATGGAAAGTGTAAAGCAATATTTGTGAAGTTAATTGTAAGCACAACTTTGGATTAAAGGTTAAAAATATAATTAAAAATTGAAAAGTACACAAAGAGTCTGGTGTAATAATGCTGAGGCAAGTTCATTTATGGTATTTCCTAAATTTTAAGAGCATCTCTTTGCAGCCTCATAATGATGTATGACCAGAGGTTCATATAGGTGGATAAAATATAAGGTAAAGTTGATCCTTTGATGGAGTCAGACATTAGAGTCCTACTTGTCCTAGAATTCAATATGTTTTCATTCTCAGACCAGCTAAAATTTAAATTAGAAGTGACAATAGGGACATCCTTTGTGTTTAAACAACAAAGGCAATGTTAACTTTTAGAACAGAGAACAAGGTACTGACTAAACTAACTGTGTCTTTAAAGATGCTGGACACAATTCTAGGATGTTTATCAAAAGTATCCATTTTTAAAAACAATTAAGTATAGAACATCAAAGTAGAAATCTTGCCAAGATTTTAATTAACTTGTTCAAATAATGAAACTTGCATTTATTTTAGACATTTTAAATTGCCTGTTGCCATGCTATTACACCTAACATATATATTCACATAAATACACTACGTAACTGCTTGTGCATAAACAACGTAGCTGCAGCATGTCTGTGTGTACTTTCAAAATATGTCATACCATCTAGATTTTCACATGAAAGTTATAGTTTCATTTCAGTTGTCCTATATGAACAGATTTGTTGTTTAAAGGGGAAACCATTTGACATTTTTTAGGTTTTGCAACGACTCTTATTCTCCATTCTCTTAAAATGTCTGTTCTCTCACATTGGCTATAATGGTACCATGATAACACAGCTTCTAGACAGCTTCCAGAAAGAAAATTACTATTGTATTTCAAGTAATAGTACTTCTACTTACTACTAATATTGTTATACTAAAAAATGGTTGTGCTCTCTTTTTTTTTTTTTTTTTTTTTTTTTTGTAGTTTTATTTACATTTATGAACCAAATTATAAACCAGTATAACAGCTAACTACAAGTTAATGAAAAATAATTATTTTTTCAATATTTAATTAAATATTAATTCAATTTAATTAAGGCTCAGTAAGAAGAGGCTCAAATTTTGATGCTTAGGTAATGGTGATTAAAAAATCAAACATTTTTGAAGAAGAAAAAATAAAGCATTCATTAACACCAAAAGAGGGCTTTGTGCTACTTTTTTTTTTATTGACCTCTGACTCAGTACTGGACAGATGACTTCATCCATTTAGTCCTCTGTATAATCTCTCATAGTAACATCTAAATGAAAACAAAACAAAACAAAACAACCAAAAAAATCAAAGAAGATTCTTTAAGGTTACAAACTCTTTATTTCCTGTAATCATGTTGTCTTTGGTCTTCAATAGTCCTTAGGCATTTCTTAAAACAAAAATCTTAATCTTATCTTCTGGAAAAAAACCAAAAAGTAGAACTCTAATGCTTCTTCATCCTGATACATCTATTATTATAAAGAAAGCATCATGTTTTGCCAAAAAGCTTAATAGAGACCAGTGAGTGAAAGAGATGAGAAGTTAGCAATGTCAAGAATACTAATTAATGTCCTTCCTTACAAAATGAACCAAAAATCTGCCAAGTGGTTTTGTTTTTTAAACTATTTTAAAATATTTTGGATTTGGTAATATTTAGACAAATTCCTGAAAAGTATTTTCCTCATATCTTCCTCTGTATTCTCATCCCACCTTCTTTTATTTTGTTCTCATAATATTCAGTAGGCCAGCATTTGCATGAGAAAAGATAATATAAAGCCTCCCCCTTAACCTCATCTGTCCTGGTATCTATGATTACTTTTGTGACAATTTGCTAATTAAAACCAACTATGTCAGAGTGTAGCTCTCCTCATAAATATTATTTATCTTTTGCATATTCAAGAGTGTCCACGCAGTAAGAAGTTCTAGGATTTTAAATTAGACTAAAGTACTGTTAAAAAGCCAATATATTCTCAGCTTTTAAAGAGTATTCTTAATTATTTGTAAACAAGATCATAAGATAAAATTCTGATTAAATCTTTCCTATATCATATGCACAATTCTTTCCAACATATCCAATCATCAGCGTTTACACAGAGAAGAAGCAGATAAGCAGAAGGTGAAATACATAGAAAATAAATGGAAAGATAAAAATCCCAGTACCTCAAAATAAGAATTTCTGTAGCTGTATTAGTAAAGTACAGTGTTTAAGACCAGAAATTTAAAAGCCATTTTTATTCCAAAACTTGGAAAAGCAAAATTTATCATTTATTCTCTAAAAATAAAAAAGAAGCCACCGTCTACTACATAATTAAGATGTAATGCAGAACAGCCTCAGCTCTGTTGTCAATCTGCTCACCTCTGGAAGGCTGTTATTTGCAGGAACAATGCAGTCTCCTGTAAGAATTTAAGGGCTCAATATACCGGAACTACTGACATCCCCACATTTTTTTAGTAAGCAAAACCACTACTCTGAAGAATCTTTATGTAGCTAGTGCCAGCCGTGGGCCCACACAACTTGTGCTGTAGCTGTGGCTGTATCCCCAGAGGAGTTGAGGCTCACTCAAGGTCAGTCTGGGCTGAGCACTTGGCTGCTTGTCACAGCTGGGGATTCCTGTGCTCAGCTTCTCACCTCTCGTCTCTCACAGGCTGGCCAGGGGGATGGTTGAATCACCATCCCTGGGGGTGTTGAATAAGAGTAGATGTGAGTAGATGTGGTGCTCAAGGGCATGGTTTAGTCCTGGACTCAGTACACTGAGTTATAATTAATGATTGGACTCAATGATCTTAAAGGTCTTCTGTAACCAGAACAATTCTGTGAGTCTGTAACAGGTATCACTTCCCATCTAGAGGCATCTTCCTCCTTTCCTTCAGACACCAAGGAGAGTAAATTGCTCTCTGTGTCCACCACAAACTATCCTGAAGGGGATCAGAAACTCCTGCAAGAAAAACATGCAGCTTTCCTTGTGACTGACCTGCCTGTAAAGACAATTAAGCACTACAAAAGACAACCAAGGAAGGATGTATAACCCAACTACTCTGCATTTTTAAGCGTGGACTCAAAAAACTGCTGTCAACAGCTTATATATTATTGGTTCTGCCCTATGAAAAAGGACTACACCAGTTACTGTCTCAGGAATCCTTAGAGAATACTTTTTATGACTGTGTAATTCGCATATCCTTCATGATTTCAGATGGGGCTATGTAAGTCTTCCTGGAAAACTCCTGTTTATTTTAGAAGTTACACTGAGCAAAGAGTTCCAATGAATTAATTTTTTTAATTGCCCTACTTACCTACAAAAGAGATATATCTAAGATATGCAAAAAGACATAATCAAATATGTGAAAATATATGTGGTTCTTAATATTATTAATTAAATCAGATCTTAATTAAATTAGTGGAGATGATCATCTGTGTTCAGAAAAAAGAAAAGGTAGCTCTTATGTAGTGATTGATGTAATAGGAAATGACATTCTTTTTGTTGGCAAATTATAAAATATTTTTGCAGAGTTCCAGATATTATTTTGAGACAAACAAAAAGCTTTTGACAAAACAAAATTATTGAATTTAAATTACCTATTTGAAGTTGTTATCACCTGAAACTTTTTCTACAGTTCCAGTAAATGTTTCAGAACTTCAGACTTTGACTCTAAAATTTCAATAAAACACAGAAAACAAATCATAATCTTAGAACCAAGAAGTTGAAATCATAATTTTCATTCTGCTTGCAATTTTGCTTAGCATTTCTTGGATTTCCCAAGCTCAGAATATTGCCTGTATTAAGCATATCTGTAAAATTCCTTAATGTAATATAACTGTTTACATGTTTACTTAATGAGCTTCTTAATGAGCTACATAACTTCTTAAACTGTGGCCTAAAAGAAGTAGCTCTTCTTAGAACTCTTTGGAAACTACTAT
Source organism: Florisuga fusca (assembly GCA_038090715.1). NCBI lineage: Eukaryota > Metazoa > Chordata > Aves > Apodiformes > Trochilidae > Florisuga > Florisuga fusca. The sequence continues at coordinate 262,872 of JAAWXA010000004.1, read as the reverse complement.
TTTTCTGTGTATTGCAGGCCTAATTCATCATTCACAAAAATATATATTTTCTAATAACCCTTATAAGGATCAGTAAAACTTCTGAGTCCTCAGAGATGTATGAGACAAATGTGCCCTCTAATCTCTGCTCTAGTGATTGCTTAATATGAAATACTAAAGCATTCCTTGGAAGCAAACATTGGTCTACTTAGTGGTAAGTGAATACACTAACAAACTGATTCACTGTGGTTCAACTAATACTCTTCCAGGAAAGTTAGAACAATGCTGGCAAGATAGGTAGACATGTTTACTTAATCTCTTCTGTTCCCTCTGTTTGCAGGTCCTAATGTTTTAAAATCCTTCAGGGTTGAAGCTTAAGCTTGTAGGTCAAAGGAAAAAGGCCATGGCAGGTTAGAGAATAAGTTAAGTGAGTAAATGTTGGCCGTGGCACTAGGGAAGAGCAAGTCATCAAAGGAGCCTACCTCTGTACCCAGCTGAGATTGGAGGAAATTAAAGATTTCTTCCTCTTCATATCTTAGAGACAGACACAATCCTTGGAACGTGACCTCAAAGTTAGTACCTCAAACTAGTACCTGAGCAATATTTAAAACATTCTCTGCTACGTGACTGAGGATTTGTGTTTGTGTGCTTCACACCAGATGAATGTGGAACACTGAAATCATAAACCCATTTCAACTTTTTTGTTTGTTTTGAAAGTTATCTTCTGATATCAGAAAATTAGGTCTACTGGCCTTTTGTCATTAATTAAGATTTTACAAAGAATGTATTTTCTTTCCCTAAGAAAATAATTATGTTGAATAGAATAACTGACAAGTTTAAAAACACAGTGCCAGGAAAAAACAGGCAATTCCTAGTTCTTGCAAGACAAAGCATACAGAGTATATTGAGAAATTTGCCTAAATTCTACCTGCACTTTTTAGATCAGTAAGATGGAACTGACATATGTACAAAAGCTAAGCAGATGAAATGCATAGTTAGTCTCACTAGTACTAATTTCAGGGCTACTTATCCGTTAAAGGTTCTGATCAGTATTTCAGTCAGTGTGCAGATTCTGATTCCAGAACATTAGGAAATGCCTTATAACAGATGTAAATACTATGTTCTGATTCCATTTACCATCAATATCAAGTACACTGTTTGATTTAATTGCCTGTGTAGGAAAATTTTACTTATCTCAAAGAGCTACAATATTCGCTGTCTACTTTGAATGGAAATGATTATCTTGAGCCAACATTGCAAAAATTTCAGAACTGTACAGAATTCAGACAACGGAGTACAAATCAAGCTGGATGACTTTGACATTTGATATATTTATTTTTTTCAGCATACAACAACCAAATGCATTATCATAAGGAAGAATTAAAATTTTTTGAAATTTATTTCTGGAAGTAAAGCTGGATCAGAACATTTAAGACAGAGGCAGAATTAAGAGAGGGAAACCACATGCAGAATTTCTAGAAATGCAAGATCTGAAAAAAAAGTGGTGCATTTGCTCAAATACTATTTGGATACAGTTACAAAAAATGTAATGAAATCACAGTTAGTTAAAAGAAAAGGTTGCTTTATCCACAAGTGCATGAGAACAGCCAGAGAAATTGATATTTTTCAAATTCATAAAGAAAACGTTTTGAAGAATTAAACTATTCTATAATTTCTGAATTTCTACTCAAAGGGTAGATATATATGGTCCATATTGACTCAGAAAACAAATATTTATCAAAAATTCAAAAAAAATCTCATCTGCAAAACTTGGAATTTCACATCTGTTGAGATCTGAATCCAAACAAATTCTGTCATGCAATGAGCGTTTCCCATAAAAGTGCAGTATGAGCCAGGTTAGTTAGGTTAAACAAACTAGTGCCAGCTGGTCTGCTATATGTATTCCCTGGAAATGGTTGGGGAGTTAGGACTTCAGGGAACAGGACAAGGAACATCTCACACAACTTTAAGGGATGCAACACTAGGTAAGCGACACACATTTTTAAGAACAACTGCCTTACTATTAAAAATGTAAAAAATCTAAATGGCTCCAAATAAATTTGAACATATGCAAAAAGTCATAGTTATAATTTCTATGACATTTCATGAATGTCCAATTCAAAGAGATCTTCCAACAGAGATGACAGTTTCAGAACATCATAACTTAATCTGATCTCCTGCAAATAAAGGATCAAAGTATATTTCTCTGTAACTTAAAGCAGATCTTGCCTGTGTGTAACAATTAACAATATTGTGGCATTAAAAGTTAAATTCAGAGTCCCTTAAAAATTAATAGAAAAATCAAAGTTATATACCAGTAACAGTGATTAGTTGAACTCTGTATCACTAAGAAGTAAGACTGAGTAAACTTTGTATGTTCCAGATGCTCCATTAAACTAAAAGTTGGGTTTTTCTACTGTCACAGCTTCTTTTTTCCTTTCAGTTATTTTCTACTACTTATAGCTTGCTAATGAAAACTGTTTCCAGTGCTTGAGCTAGGACTGTGCAGTACAGTAAATCAGAAATCAGAAAGCAAAACCAGAGATTTATTATTAGGTTTTTTGCATGGTCTCATCAAAGATGGAAGGTCTTGCTGATAAGTGTTGCCAATAAATTTCAGTTTTCAAGACTTCAATGGGAATCTGATTTACTGTATTCTTGACTTCCTTCTTTTAGTACAAAACCCTCCACTGCAGAAAATACTGTTTTGCTTTTTTGAGTGAGAATAAATATATAATCCTTAATGTTACTGGGTTTTATTTTGGCAGTTTGTCTGGGGTATTCTTTTCAATCTGTTGGGATGGGATAGCAATTAAAACTTTGTTTGGATTCAGATCTCAACAGATGTGAAATTCTGAGTTCTGCAGATGAGGTTTTTTTGAATTTTTGATAAATATTTGTTTTCTGAGTCAATATGGACCATATATATCTACCCTTTGAGTAGAAATTCAGAAATTATAGAATAGTTTAAATCTTCAAAACGTTTTCTTTATGAATTTGAAAAATATCAATTTATCTGGCTATTCTCATGCACTTGTGGATAAAGCAACCTTTTCTTTTAACTAACTGTGATTTCATTACATTTTTTGTAACTGTATCCAAATAGTATTTGAGCAAACACACCACTTTTTTTTCAGATCTTGCCATTTCTACAAATTCTGCATGTGGTTTCCCTCTCTTAATTCTGCCTCTGTCTTAAATGTTCTGATCCAGCTTTACTTCCAGAAATAAATTTCAAAAAATTTTAATTCTTCCTTATGATAATGCATTTGGTTGTTGTATGCTGAAAAAAATAAATATATCAAATGTCAAAGTCATCCAGCTTGATTTGTACTCCGTTGTCTGAATTCTGTACAGTTCTGAAATTTTTGCAATGTTGGCTCAAGATAATCATTTCCATTCAAAGCAGACAGCGAATATTGTAGCTCTTTGAGATAAGTAAAATTTTCCTACACAGGCAATTAAATCAAACAGTGTACTTGATATTGATGGTAAATGGAATCAGAACATAGTATTTACATCTGTTATAAGGCATTTCCTAATGTTCTGGNCACTAGGTAAGCGACACACATTTTTAAGAACAACTGCCTTACTATTAAAAATGTAAAAAATCTAAATGGCTCCAAATAAATTTGAACATATGCAAAAAGTCATAGTTATAATTTCTATGACATTTCATGAATGTCCAATTCAAAGAGATCTTCCAACAGAGATGACAGTTTCAGAACATCATAACTTAATCTGATCTCCTGCAAATAAAGGATCAAAGTATATTTCTCTGTAACTTAAAGCAGATCTTGCCTGTGTGTAACAATTAACAATATTGTGGCATTAAAAGTTAAATTCAGAGTCCCTTAAAAATTAATAGAAAAATCAAAGTTATATACCAGTAACAGTGATTAGTTGAACTCTGTATCACTAAGAAGTAAGACTGAGTAAACTTTGTATGTTCCAGATGCTCCATTAAACTAAAAGTTGGGTTTTTCTACTGTCACAGCTTCTTTTTTCCTTTCAGTTATTTTCTACTACTTATAGCTTGCTAATGAAAACTGTTTCCAGTGCTTGAGCTAGGACTGTGCAGTACAGTAAATCAGAAATCAGAAAGCAAAACCAGAGATTTATTATTAGGTTTTTTGCATGGTCTCATCAAAGATGGAAGGTCTTGCTGATAAGTGTTGCCAATAAATTTCAGTTTTCAAGACTTCAATGGGAATCTGATTTACTGTATTCTTGACTTCCTTCTTTTAGTACAAAACCCTCCACTGCAGAAAATACTGTTTTGCTTTTTTGAGTGAGAATAAATATATAATCCTTAATGTTACTGGGTTTTATTTTGGCAGTTTGTCTGGGGTATTCTTTTCAATCTGTTGGGATGGGATAGCAATTAAAACTTTGTTTGGATCAATTAATAATTATATTTTTAAAGTAAAAATTAAAAATCCTTTTTTGTTTTTTTTTTAATTATACCACCTTAGTATCTTCCTATATTTGCTCGCAAAAAAATAATTTTCACATAAAAGAGGCATTAGGATTGTATTACGTATAGGCTTACATTTAAATGCTTACATAATAACAACATTGATTTCCAGAGAAAGAAGGGGGGGGGTAATTTAAATTTTGGTAAATGCTACTGTGTTTCTATGTGAGTTACTACTTAAAGTATTGTAGGATATCATGGGTTTCTCAGAATAAACTGAGCCATGACTTCACGTGACTACTAAAAGCAAAGCAGCATAATCACAGAACAGGTCAAAAAAAGAAGTTATGTATTATTTTGTTACCTATATACACAAATAGAAATTTGTTATCTATTTAATCCTAGTTGCTGAAAGTGGAATTTTTTTCCAAATATTTCTTAACTCTTCCTGGTTACACAATCTTAAAAATTATTACTAAGTAGATCTTGCCAGTGGTCCAAATCAGTATAACTTCAAAACTTTTACTTTCAGCTTTTGAGCTTCTTCGGGACTAACAGGCTTTAGAAGAAGAATGTAGACCAAACTAGTGAACGTGTTAGGAAGACGCAAGTATTTTCA
>JAAWXA010000004.1:202406-257840 GCA_038090715.1 Florisuga fusca | reverse complement strand
TAAAGGTTCTGATTTCAGTCAGTGTGCAGATTCTGATTCCAGAACATTAGGAAATGCCTTATAACAAATGTAAATACTATGTTCTGATTCCATTGAACATCAATATCAAGTACACTGTTTGATTTAATTGCCTGTGTAGGAAAATTTTACTTATCTCAAAGAGCTACAATATTCGCTGTCTGCTTTGAATGGAAATGATTATCTTGAGCCAACATTGCAAAAATTTCAGAACTGTACAGAATTCAGACAACGGAGTACAAATCAAGCTGGATGACTTTGACATTTGATATATTTATTTTTTTCAGCATACAACAACCAAATGCATTATCATAAGGAAGAATTAAAATTTTTTGAAATTTATTTCTGGAAGTAAAGCTGGACCAGAACATTTAAGACAGAGGCAGAATTAAAAGAGGGAAACCACATGCAGAATTTGTAGAAATGGCAAGATCTGAAAAAAAAGTGGTGTGTTTGCTCAAATACTATTTGGATACAGTTACAAAAAAATGTAATGAAATCACAGTTAGTTAAAAGGTTGCTTTATCCACAAGTGCATGAGAATAGCCAGATAAATTGATATTTTTCAAATTCATAAAGAAAACGTTTTGAAGATTTAAACTATTCTATAATTTCTGAATTTCTACTCAAAGGGTAGATATATATGGTCCATATTGACTCAGAAAACAAATATTTATCAAAAAAGCAAAAAAACCTCATCTGCAGAACTCAGAATTTCACATCTGTTGAGATCTGAATCCAAACAAATTCTGTCATGCAATGAGCGTTTCCCATAAAAGTGCAGTATGAGCCAGGTTAGTTAGGTTAAACAAACTAGTGCCAGCTGGTCTGCTATATGTATTCCCTGAAAATGGTTAGGGAGTTAGGACTTCAGAGAGCAGGGCAAGGAACATTCACTCCTCACACAACTTGAAGGGATGTAGCACTAGGTAAGCGACACACATTTTTAAGAACAACTGCCTTACTATTAAAAATGTAAAAAATCTAAATGGCTCCAAATAAATTTGAACATATGCAAAAAGTCATAGTTGTAATTTCTATGACATTTCATGAATGTCCAATTCAAAGAGATCTTCCAACAGAGATGACAGTTTCAGAACATCATAACTTAATCTGATCTCCTGCAAATAAAGGATCAAAGTATATTTCTCTGTAACCTAAAGCAGATCTTGCCTGTGTGTAACAATTAACAATATTGTGGCATTAAAAGTTAAATTCAGAGTCCCTTAAAAATTAATAGAAAAATCAAAGTTATATACCAGTAACAGTGATTAGTTGAACTCTGTATCACTAAGAAGTAAGACTGAGTAAACTTTGTATGTTCCAGATGCTCCATTAAACTAAAAGTTGGGTTTTTCTACTGTCACAGCTTCTTTTTTCCTTTCAGTTATTTTCTACTACTTATAGCTTGCTAATGAAAACTGTTTCCAGTGCTTGAGCTAGGACTGTGCAGTACAGTAAATCAGAAATCAGAAAGCAAAACCAGAGATTTATTATTAGGTTTTTTGCATGGTCTCATCAAAGATGGAAGGTCTTGCTGATAAATGTTGCCAATAAATTTCAGTTTTCAAGACTTCAATGGGAATCAGATTTACTGTATTCTTGACTTCCTTCTTTTAGTACAAAACCCTCCACTGCAGAAAATATTTTTTTGCTTTTTTGAGTGAGAATAAATATATAATCCTTAATGTTACTGGGTTTTATTTTGGCAGTTTGTCTGGGGTATTCTTTTCAATCTGTTGGGATGGGATAGCAATTAAAACTTTGTTTGGATCAATTAATAAATATATTTTTAAAGTAAAAATTAAAAATCCTTTTTTTTTTTTTTTTTTTTTTTTTTTTTTTTTTTTTTTTTTTTTAATTATATCACCTTAGTATCTTCCTATATTTGCTCGCAAAAAACTAATTTTCACATAAAAGAGGCACTAGGTTTTTATTATGTATAGGCTTACATTTAAATGCTTACATAATAACAACATTGATTTCCAGAGAAAGAAGGGGGGGGTAATTAAAATTTTGGTAAACGCTACTGTGAGTTACTACTTAAAGTATTGTAGGATATCATGGGTTTCTCAGAATAAACTGAGCCATGATTTCACGTGACTACTAAAAGCAAAGCAGCATAATCACAGAACAGGTGAAAAAAAGAAGTTATGTATTATTTTGTTACCTATATACACAAATAGAATGTTGTTATCTATTTAATCCTAGTTGCTGAAAGTGGAATTTTTTCCAAATATTTCTTAACTCTTACTGGTTACACAATCTTAAAAATTAGTACTAAGTAAATCTTGCCAGTGGTCCAAATCAGTATAACTTCAAAACTTTAACTTTCAGCTTTTGAGCTTCTTCAGGACTAACAGGCTTTAGAAGAAGAATGTAGACCAAACTAGTGAACGTGTTAGGAAGACGCAAGTATTTTCATCTGCAAGTGGAAGACAGGCTTGACATTATCAAGATATCATGTGAAATACTGCAGTCATAAATGTTCTACCAAATAGCACTGAGAACTTTACATACGTGCTTTCAAACCACGCTTCAGTTAAAGCATCTTTAAAATTCAGTTATGATTAAATGCTTTCTTTCCGTGAAGGTAAAATATATTCACGTATGGTATTTTTAATAAAGATATAAACCCCCAGAAAATCAGGATTCTGCTTTGACAGAACTTGTTTATTTTTTAAAGTACTTTCCAGTAAATCGCGGGATTTTGGCCCTGACTCTCCCCGCTGCATGTTCTTGGCTATTTTGCTGCTCTGAGAATTAGCAAATCTCCTAAGAAGATCAAATGTACGAGGTCATTCACAAGATCAGTTACAAGGTCATTACAAGATTGGTGGCCACACTGCTTCCAGCAGTGTAGCTTTTCTGAACTTGATGTGCATCCCTCAAAAATCCTGGCGTATTTTCCCTATCCCAGTGAGACTCCTGTGTTGACATCCCCCAAAATAAACTGAACCATCAGAAGTTCATTTGAACAAAACACAATAAAGGTCTATGAATTTTCTTCTCCAACAATGCTTTAATTAAGAATATTTATTACCCACTCTACTGTCAAATTACTTCAAAAGTGACTCTTAGGAATGTCATAAATAGTTTTCCTATATTCATTGATATCATTAATGCTCATTTTAAACATAAATTTTCCAAAGCATGGAATCCATTTTTAAACAATCTATATACAGGTTTTCTTGTACAATAGGAATATTTGTTACAACTGAGATGACCTATTTTTGTTACTTGATTTTCCTAAGTGTGTCATCTTACAACACCTGTTTTTTGAGTTGCCCAGGGAGAACATCAGTACCTTAGGTTCCAAACTGAGTATTTTACAATCTGCCTTTTAGAGTACACACACAGATGCTGTTTGCTGAGATATACACCTACATCTCTTCCACCAGGAAAGGAAATGTGCTGACCTATGGTGAGTGAAGAAATGAAAAACATTAATCTAAAACTGGATTCGGCAGTAAAGAACCAACATAGTTAGAAAAGGAAATAATTTTAAAGGTTCCCATTGCCATTTTAATATGCTTTGCAGTCCCATTTTCACAAATCAGACGGGTCCATAAAGACAGCAAAATGGAAATAAGCTCATACTTGATATGCCCTTGGATTCATGAAGGAACTCGTGTGCCTGATCATGTCCAGCTCTTGGATATCTCACAGCATGAGTGCACAGGGTACAAGCATGGCAGCTGCACATCTAGGTATATATCCTTTTTTTGTACAGGAGATTGAGGAAAAAGACCTTTTTTAAAGAGAGATTTGGACAACTGTTTGCACTAAATGTCAGAGTCACTGGCAACAATATTTAGCCACCAAATTTTGTCCATTTGGGTGGACTGCAGGTTTTGATCACTTCTCAAACGACATCTGTCTGATACAGTTTAGACTACAAAATTTCATAGCTTAGACATATCTCACCAGCACATTGCTGCACAGGTTCAACACAGATCAGATCTATCATTGGCCTTCCCCTTAAAAAAACCCATCAGCAAGAAATGGTAATCTTTTTCTATAGACTATACGGGCAGAACACCTAAAACTGCCTATCATCCCAGACTAATAACTCTGCTTCTGTGGCAGAAGGGAATTGTCATATGGTAAGATAGGTTCTTAGTCTACTCAGTTAAGGGAACATATTTGTCAGCTCACCTGAAATTCTATGGTAAATTCCTCCAGGATATAGGACCTGATCTGAAGAAGAGATCCAGCTATACATATAATTTTTTTTTAACACACTATCTTGTTTGACATTAAAAATGAAGGTCAGTATGTTAACAACAAGGTTCTTGACAGTGTTGCTTGTCCTGAAAAGGATAAATCAAATAATTATTGTTTGTCAGATTTTTTAAAGCAATACTGGCAGGCAGAAAGATACTATATCAGAGCTCTTGTCTACAAGCAGGTAGGAATATATATAATTTTCTAAATATAAAAGGATTATGGAACATGGCAAAATTTAAGAAAAATTAAAGCATGGATGTAGCCAAAATATTTGACAGCTTAGAAATTTCACAATCCAACATCTGATCAGTGGTTACTGACACCAATAGAGACAAAGCAGAGATTTCTCATTAATCTCATTAATTACTCCTTAAATTGTGAGTAGAAAAATTTTATCTCCTAAAATTCATTAAAGGCAAAACTCATAACAATTTTCTGCATAACTATTAAAATTTTCAATGCATGTTACATACACTATATATATGGAATTCAATTTAGCTCAGCATAAAAAGATAATCTGGACTTTGTTTAGTTCACTAGCTAGTATATCAAGGTTGAGTCTAAAGGAAAAGATTCCACCAAAAGTTTTCATGGAGTGCAGTATTTCATACAAACTTTTTAACACATTTGAACTTAAAAGCTAAGAATTTTTATTTTTGTGACCTAGAAGTGTAATAGGAAAGAAAATTCATGGCCACACCTTCAGTTTATTTCTGATCACCCAAAAGAAGTGTCCTGGTTTGGGCCAGGATAAAGGTGATTTTCTGGTTCGTACTTTTGCTTTCAGCTAAGTTTCTTGTAAGTAGTTGCACTTGCTGAAATTAACAGCAAGTTTCTCAGACAGTGTCTGCTTCTGGGACTGATAACACTGGATGTTTATAGTTACTGCCAGACACTGGTGTGCAGAGCCAAGGACAGTGCTCAGCTCTGAGGAACATTTTACCCTCCAGAAGGAGTAAAGAGGTCCCACCTGAACCCCTCCTTTGGGGAGGAACAGACAAGATAGATGCCAGAACTGACCAAACAGAGTATTCCATCCCATACACGTCATACTCAGTATAAATTTGAGGGATCACAAGGGTCAGACCCCTTCTTCCTGTTCTTCCTGCCCTTCCTTCACCTGTTCCCTGTTTGCTTCGGCATCCTGGGAGGTTTCCGTCCATTCCTCTGCCTGTGGTCCTGATCCGTGCCAGCCTGAATCTGTGTGTTCCTGCCTCCAGCTCCCAACTGCTGCTGACCCCAGGGTCCAGCCTGGACTTTCCCAGGGCTGCCCTGCAGCCTCGGTCGTGACGTGAGAGTTCTTGTGGAAAAAGGGGGGAGGAATGTGGTATCAATTTTTCCTGTATATTTGTATATATTTAGTAATTTTTCCTATTTATCATTACTGTTTCATTAAAGTTATGTAGTTTAGTTTCCAACCCATAAGCCTCTCTCCCTTATTCTCTCTCCTTTCCTTATCAGGGAGGAGAGGGGGATTAATAGAGAGCATCTGTTATTCGGTTTAATTGCCGGGCCAGTGTTAAACCGTGACAAGAAGTCTGGTGTTTACTCTAACAACCTGAGATTTTGTAGACCGACTATGAAAGTGTTCTGGTATACTATCAGAAGTGCCAGCATATACAAATACAGAATAAATGTTGAATCTCCAGTAAGGTCATATAAACAGGGATTATAAAGATATTTGGAAGAGCTGCAACTTTTTGCATACTGTTCTGAAATATGTGGTATTGGCAGAATTAATTATTAACAGGCTAACTGTAATAAATTATGAAACAACATATTTGCAGGAGTCACCATTTAGGTCTCTTTAGAAAGTATTCCTCAGATTCTCAACCTAATAGAAGGATTTGTTTCTGAGAGGTACTCTACATACATAGAAAACTATGTATGATACCATGGAGGTTTAACCTCAGCTTGCAACTAAGCCCCTCACTCGACACACTTGCTCCTCCCATAGTGGCTTGGGGGGGAAACAAGTATAAAAGCAAAAGTGAGAAAACTCACGGGGTTTCTAAAGGCAATTTAGAAGGTTTAGGAGCCACACACACACAAAAGCAAAGCAAATCAAGGGTCAAAGCAAATTCACTCCTTCCCACTGGCAGGCGGGTTTGTCATCTCTAGGAAAGCAAGGTTCTATGACACATAATGGTTACTTGAGGAGATAAAATGCCATCACCCTGAATGCCTCATCCTGGATTGTGAGCCCATCTATACTTTGCATCCCTTCCTTGGTGGCCTGAGGTGTAAGGGCCCAGTGAGCTATAAATTTTTCAGTTTAGTAGTCAAGATACACTTGAGCCGTGATAATCTTGGCAGACTGATCCACCTACTTCTGGTTTTGATTTTCTTCAGTGCCCCAGGTCATGGGGTACTTGGGCATCTATGCGATGTACCTTTACAACCAGAGTTTCTGCCTGAGTTGCAGTATCTTGCCACAAAAGGGAAGCTCAGATGGTTGCCTCTGTGCTTCCAGTTCCTCTGCCTCCAGTGTTGCAACCACACCCAAAGGGCATTTGCTGCCATCTATGAGTCAGTACAGAGACAGAGCACTGGACACTCTTCTCACTCAGCAATACTTAAAGCCAACTGGACAGCTTTCACCTCTGCAAACCATCCCAACTCACCTTTTCCTTCATCAGCTTCTTCAAATCATTACATGGGATTCCACACAACAGCAACCTTCCACTTTCAGTGTTTTTCTGGAAGAGAGAGTGAGTGTGTTTCCCATCCAATCTCATCTATGTACTGAGCATGATGTTGCATAATATGGAATATTCCACCAGGAAGTTTGGATCCGTTGCTCTTTTATGCTCCCTCCCAGCTGCTTGTGCACCTGCACACCAGCAAATCAGGGAAAGTTGAAGATTCCTTAATTTCTTAGCAACAACTAAAAACATAAATATATTACCAACATTCTTCTCATACTGAATCCCATGCCAACTCCAAAACACAACACTGTTCTAGCTAATTAGATAGAAAAAAATAGCTCTATCTCAGCTGAAATAAGGACAGATAGTAAGATAGATTTTTTTCAAAAGATCTCACTTTCTGAATCTTAGGTCTTCAGGATCTGTGATTAGGCTTGTCAAAATTATATTCCCTCCACCATTTTATCACCAATATATATTAACAAAAAATATTTTCAAATCCCATGCCACATTTAATCTTCAAGCAGGATATTTTTCAAAGTTAAATTATTTAATTGCTGGTGTACAAGCATTTGCATAGTCAGATTGTTATAAATCCATAGGAGCTTCTCTGAGAATAATACGGCTTTGTGTGTACAGCTCATGAGAGATTAAAAAACCCAAACAAACCCTGTGATTTAACAGAACAGTTTATATGCTTGTGAGAGTTATGAAAAAGGAGGTTCCTTTCAAGTCTCTTGCTCCAGATTACACACACACACACACACACACATTAAAAAATCCAAACAAACCCTGTGATTTAACAGAACAGTTTATATGCATGTGAGAGTTACAAAAAAGGAGGTTCCTTTCAAGTCTCTTGCTCCAGATTACACATTTTTCAGGTAATTCATTTTTCATGAATTACCGACATGAAAATTCCTGTCGGTAATAGAGTGCTTCTATTTGGACAGTATTATTTCCAACTCTAATTACTCAAGAGGAAGAAAAGAGCAACCAAAGTGCAAAGAGAAGAACAATTTCCATTTTGAATGTTTTCAATTTGTTTACATATTAAAGAATGGGGTATCTGTGAGAAAAGCTGTGATTATGGTTTAAGAAATATTCCTTGGAAATGCTATTTGAATAGGGAATACAGTGAAAAATCTAGATTAGCTTACTCAAAGTCGTCTCTTGCACCATACTTATTCTACTCAAATATTACAACCATATTTTTTCTACATTATTTTATTACTAATGTAATCTGCCAGGTTGAGAAATCCTGCAACAAAACTTAAGACAGGTTATATGGCTCTCATTCACTCACTGTGAGAAAAAGGCAGGTTATGACTCTCCAATGGAGTATTTGATTGGAAACTGCCACCTTCAGCACAGTGTTTGATTCCCTTCCTTTATTGTGGAATGAAAACATGAACACAAGCAACTATTAGGATGCAGCTAGTACATTGCAAAAAGAAAAAAATTCCAGGACTTTCCTCACACTTTATTCCCTACTTTAGTGATGCACTAGCTTATCCACATGACCACTAAAAATCTTTCTGTAAATTTCAAAAACCTCCTGCTACAGGATCTGGTCCAGTGTTCTTTTTGTTTTAAAAGAAAATAACACAGAGAGGGGAGGAAAAGCTATCAGTGCTGTGAAAAATACACACAGGCACAGACTCTCTTAAGAAACTCATTAAAATAGATTAATAACAACTTGGTAAAACAGCCAGAAATCTTCAATATACATGTACATTAAATAACATATATATAATATCTACTAGACAATATTATTTATTATATATTAATATATGCATTCATACATGTAAATATTATGCATAGCTATATAATATATATGGAAATATATACATAATTTCCCTTTCTCCTTAATCTCTCCCTGTGTTTTTCATCACATTAATTTTAAATTTAACTCCAGTGATATTTTGAGAGTGAAAACAGCTAAACAGACTGATGAGTGTTGCTTTTGCCTGTTGCTTATTTGCCCTGTCACAATTGTATGTTTCATTACTTTTAAATAAGATCTTAATAAAATATGATTTTCCATTAATGTGGCTCTCTGTGTACAATTTATTTCATATTTTTCTAAAGTAATATAAAAATGAAGGATATGTTTCAGAAATGTGATACATTTTTTCCTGGACCAATGGTTTGAGTGTTCATATCTTCATGTCTTCTACCTTAAGAGACAACCTACAAGCATTTGTTTATTAGTGACAGGTGTGGGTTTTTTTTCATGTCTAGCCTTGCCTGTTCCACACTTGGAAAAAACCTAGTCAAGTTGTCAAGATCGTCTTCTCATATGAGGGTTGAGTTGAGTTTTCCCTGGGAGCTGAGTTCGAAACAGAGTAAGCACTTGGCTGTTATTGGGCAGAAGTCTCAGAAATTTAAAAAGCAAAATACTTATACTCATCTGTTGGATTAAAAAGGATTTTTTTTTCTTTACAGAATAAGTTGGGCCAGCCAGAGGAAATCTCCTGTGAATACAGGAGAGAATTACATGAAAATAACAAAACTGTCACTTTTAATGAAGATGAGATAAAACAGCATGAAAGCCAATACAAGTTCTCAGATGTAATGTGAATGGAGTCAGTGTCAGGGGAATTCCCCTGACTCCTACCAGCTTGGGTCCTAATGAAGACCTAAACTAAATGCCTATTGGTCTCACCAGAATTCTCTCAAGAGAAGAGAATGAGCAGCATGCCTTAAAAGTGTAGCAGCTGTGAACCCTGAGGCCAGTCTCAAATCAAAAGGTTAGCTTTAAACCTCAAGCTTCTGCATACATAGCAAACCTGTAACAACAGATTGTTAGACAAAAAAACCCCAAACCCAAACAAAACCTGAGACTAAAAAAAACCCACAAAAAACCTATTAAACATCTCAATTTATGTTCTGTGCAAGGCTGAATCCTCCCAATGAGTTCTAAGAATGGGAAAAGGAGTAAGTTTTCATAGAAACACATGCTCAAGGGTGCCCATCTCCTGAAGCTTAAGAACTGAGCAATTTGGTGCCTTAATGACTTGAGACAGCACGTGTATATAATGATAGAAACTTAAGCTCTATGAGATTTCAACAAGCAAAAGCTGAGGGTGCTGTGGAAGTGAGTTCTGTGTAGACAAGGAAAGCCTCAGCACGAGATGACAAGGAGAGCAGGGTTACTGAGGACCTGCATTTCCACCTTGCACCCCTTACATCGTGGCCAGGCATTTAAGAACCTATCAGGTCTAGCATATACTGTTTAGAAATAGTTGAAACCATATATGTCTTTTAAGAAATGAAAGTTTTGCAGGCAGTCAAGTCTTTCTAGGAAGATTTAAGGGGAGAACTAAACAAATCTCATGCTCTTTAAGAAAGGAGGGGGAAGAAAAAAGTGGAAAAAAAGCTATAATATCATACATGGAACTTAGAAAATGATGCTGTTCTGCATTGATTTTATAAATTAACTGTGTGCTAAACTGGCTTTGTTTAAGGTAAATGTGAGACAGAGCTATATCTGCTTTTAACGGTTTGTTGAAAATGGATGGATGACAAACTAACTCTATCATTTTTTTAGAAACCAGAAATAAGAGGTTTGAGCTACAGGCACAGGGTGTCTACTTGTGGCTGATGGGAAGTTAGCTCTGGAAAAGAGATTTTTCAGCACGAGGAAAGCACTGAGGAATGAGAATCAGGACATTCTCTGAGGTTTTGGATTAACCTCTGCTGCTCAGAAAGAATGCCTTAAATTAAGCACAACACTGCAGTGATTTATCCTCTTTCAGAGTCATGGCTATCTCAGGGAAGACAGAGGTGGTTAGGGCTGCCTGCATCTTCCTGTTTATGTGCCAAGGTATGTTTGCAAGAAAAGTAATGAGCACTGCAGTGTCAAATGTTTACTGTAATACAAACAGGAAAGGCTTCAAAATAAAAACTGTTACTACAAAAAATTTAACAAAGATGACATAATATTGATTCAGTATGAATACAAAATTGTCTTTATGTCTCGTGGGTATAAAAAATTTCAAAATAGACCCTCAGCATTTAAAATATACGACTTCTGCTAAAAGGATGTGTTAACTGATGGGAAATAATATTCTGAATTATTCTGAATTTTTACATTTAAATCTTTTCCCAGTTACACAATTCTTACTCATTTTGACATAGTGTGACTACTTAGATATTTGTGGTCTAAGAAACATAAGGGAGACACAAAAATTTGCAAGAGGATCACACCACATTTTCCAAAACTGGGTTCAATAATTTTAAAGAAAACCTGTTAGCTCCAAGACCTCATTTTATTTCAAAGTGTACATTCTCTATGTTCTTTGGTATTTTCACTGGTTCATTGTGATATTAGAATTGCTTCTATGCCTCTTTTTTTAAACATAAAAGTTGAATCTGAAATAATTTTTCTTTTTCTTTAAATTTAACAAATTAATTCAGCAACCACTTTTTTCATATTTCCAGAATAAAAGAACAAAGTAGGTTCTACTTTTGTTCTGCATTTCTTTATTACATTAATGGGTTATAACATTTCTAGGAGACAATATTGTGCCTATGACTTACTTGTCATATACATATAAAGTCAGAGCTATAAATCATGTAAAAATCTAAGACTATAGCCCAGAACAAAAGAATGCATTTTCCATTTCTTTTTTACTTATAACCAGGTTTTTATTTTGACTAGTATAACATATAATAAAAACATTGTATTATAGGTACAGTTGTAACAGCCTACAAGCCAGACAGTATGGAAACAATAAAAGAAAGGGAAAGATCTTTATAATTTTTTCTAACTTCACATTACCTGGAACACTGTTTCACTCCAATGTTTTGTAAGGCTTTTGCTATCATCTTTAATACTGAATTCTACTGCAAACGCACAGTTATTTCAGGTACTCCTCCATGAACCTCAGCAGTAATCCCTCACATGTGACCATGTGGTACTTTGTACATCAAGGAATTACTCTTAACATCATTGAGCTGGCTCTTTACGCTCCTTTATTTAACCTATAGTGGGATTTTCTTAATTCAAATGGAGTCAAATGGTAAAATAATTCAGAATAAAATAAATGTGAGAGCTTAGAGAACTTAATGTCACTGTTATTAAGATTTCAGTATGATTTCAACCAACAAAACCATGCAATTTTGATATGATTCAATTATGCATTGTTCTGTGCAGGTAAATTTTACATTCCAAGTATGTCAGCTTGCAACACGCATTGTGGCTTTCACAAGAGAACCTCCAGTTTAGAGATACACTATAAAACAAAGAGAAGCTGGGATGGAAATTCCTCTCATTTCTCAGCTCAGAGTGCTTTAAGGAAGCACAAAATTAGAATGAGCCCCCTGGATCACTAAATTTAGTTCTTTATTATTACAGGTAGCATTTGATGCATTCACTTTCAAAAATATTTCTGGCCTTAGCTTAAAATAACATTTTTTTCCACCTCCCACCATTCTCCTTGAAAGATAGTCCCAAAATATATTGTTCCAGTAGTTTGGGCTTTCTGCCTCATTTCCAGCCCAAGGATATTTATAACTGTTTTCTGTCTTTTTGTTCTTGTACAATCATTGGCTTTTAGCCTAAGTGGTAATTTTTCTTCCAGTTTTCATTCTCCTACTGAATATCTTGATAACCACACACCCTTTTGACTTTTTTAGCCTTGGATAACAAGCTCCAGCACTTTGCAGAAGACAAGCTCTCTGCTTTCCTTCTTGACCCAGCAGAGATTTTGTGTATTTGTTTTAGTTTGATTTTATTCATCCTGACTATACATAATCAAAAGCTGATGAGCATCAGTAGTGTCAACAGCAGTGAAGAAATATCTTCATTTCTACTGGAGTTAACGTTTCAACACAGTCACCTCATTTTCTGGCTGAACAACTTCAGTAGTTTATAATCCTGCTGTTGTGTAGGCCAGTCAAGTGCATTTCCATAAGCTTCTAGAATTAACAGAATTTTGATATCAGTACCAGGGTGCATCACCTTATATTATCTGTTACTGAAGTTCATCTCATTTACTAATCCAGTTCTAACAAGTGATTTTTAATCAACACTCTAAACTGCGTTGACAATATTTGCAGATATATATCATCAGCGGATAAAATTAGCACTTTTAATGTATTTCTACCAGGACTATTAGTTAAATATTAAAGAAGATCAGTTCCAAGTTCTTCTAAAAACACTGCTAGTAACTATAGTGCTTTAGATACTGCAGTGCTGCCTGTTGCTCTTTGCCTTTTGGTTAGTTTTATTCACTCTCCAATAATTCTTGATAATTGCAGTTTAAGTATTAATTTCTCCAGAGCTAAATTTCAGAAATATGGTATCAAATGTTTTCTTCATCTATTAAATCAGCAAATGGTGTCTCACCTACATGGAGAATTTTACAGTATTTTACTTTCACCTTTCTTTGTACTTAATTTAGTGTTTTAATTATGGTAGTACCGCTGAATATGAAAATCTGCCCTTTGCAAAACTGTATTTGAGTAACAGGCCTAGTTTATTTTTTTCCATTTAATTCCTTTTTTTTTTTTTTTTTTTTTTTTTTTTTTTTTTTTCTTCCCCACAAAGCTGGTATTTTTTAGAGACAGATCCTCTCATACACCCTAACTAAAAATTTGCTGGCCAGCATGCACACAGACACCCCAGGACTTAGGGTTTGTTCTCTAGTCTGTATCTCCAGAACTGAAAATCTCATAACATTTATGTGTCGAAAAACATTACAGACAAGATGTTAATCTATATTTCTATATACAAAACTGGGATAAAAATACATAGTTGTTTATATCTCTTCAATAGAAAGTGTTTCTACTTTTGTTTTGAATGATTCTGAAGTTAAGAATAGTATTCCTTATGGCATAGGTCAGACCAAAAGTATACTTGGCTTGCTACAGACACTGCCAAATGCTTAGGGCAAGAGTTTAGGTGTAAGTACAAAAACAGAGCAAGTGTTTTATTTCCTTGGTATATCCGACCAGGTTTTAGGATTTTCCACACAAAAATCTTTCTAAACCAGAACTTGCATCTATTTCCTTGTGTGTAATGATATTTCATAGATCTTTACTTTAATCAGGGTAGCTGTTTGGTTCTTGGGATCTTTCCATACCTCAGCAACCATGATATCTTGCAAGGAACAATAAAATTTAATTATATATTCTGTCAGGACATTCTATTTGCCAGCAAAGGCTTCATTTGTTTAAGTCCCCCAGCCTGGTATTAAGAGAAATAAAGAAAAGTAATTTCCTGCTTGCCTTTGCTGTAAATTGCATGATTTCTCCCCTGGATCTCTTCTATCCTGGAAAACCCTTGTATAAATAATGCATGACCTTTGCAATGTATTTGCATTAATTTAGTTGCTGTTATCCTTCTCTGTACCTTTTTGAATTCTACAGTGTATGCCTGGAGTTAGCCCAGATGGTATCTGGCACGGCAAAATGACTTGCTCCAGCCCTACTGGAGGGATTGGCCAGTACAATCCTGTTCTTGCAGGGACGTGACTGCTGAAGAGTCTGAAGCAGGCAATGTGCCAAAGGGGTGACGTGTCTCTGAATAGCACGATCATCTGCAAATAGGAATGCTGAGAAGAATTATTTTCTTGCATTTAATTAGTATTTCCCTTGTGGCAACTTGTGTTCATTACCTTCCGCTGTGTGTCACCGAGGAGAAACTGGCTCCAGCTTCTCTCTGAATAACTACAGACTTGAAGATTGTATTAAGAAGGCCCTATCATCTTGTCTTCTTTAGGTAAAACACAATCATGTACTTCAGCCTCTCTCCATACACTATAGCCCCCGACCACCTTGGGTATAGAGCAGAATTTCTTCTAAGAGTGGCCACACTGAATTAGGCCCCACTCTGTATAACCCACTTTCAGTCTCTAAATGTGTACACTGAGGAATAGGCAAGTGAAAAGCAAGTTCCCTTCTGTTTACTCAAGAGTCCAGTAACCTGTGCAGGAAACGTATCATCATATACCGATTGTATCTTTGTGTTCAAAGATCCCAGGTGATTTTTTTTCCCCCTCTATTAATCCCTTCCAGCCATATCAAACCTGCAATACTCCAAACATGGTCTTCAAAGCACTTTCACTGCTCAGTTCTACATACAGGCTCTTCAGGATGTGTGAATAATAATCCTGAATTCAAACTAGAAGTTTGTTATTATGAGATTTTACACTAACATCTGAAAGGAAATTACTAATTTACTTCTAATTTTTTCAGTCACAGAAAACCAGTATATATTTTTAAAACAACTACAGACCTGGAAGGATATTAACAAGAAGGATTGTGAAGATTGCCACATTTCTGTAGAATAAAGAAGTTTTTATAAAACATTAAATTTTTATTGCCAGTCCATAATATATGATGGAAATACCATTTTTATTTATTTCCTAGTTTAGATCATCACATACTTCCATGATTATAAGCTTCTTAGGTCACAAACTCCAGTAGTGTTCTGAATTCACAGCATTGCAATTTACTCTGTCACATGGAGAACACAGTTGGGATTGCTGCTTAAGATTTATGTTGTAACTGGTCTAAGCTGTACCAGTTACTGCTAGGACTACAAGGAAGGCTATCTGCAAATAATGAAACGCAGGGTGGGAACATAAACAGTGCTAATTTCACCCTTATCTGTAGATAAGCTGATTTTGATATAATCATGATCTGCTTGAAATTTTAATCTAGTTTAGCTTGTTGACTCTGCTCCTCCTTTGTGCAAGATACTTACTAAGAGGTCAAGTACAAAGATAGCAGTCTTCAACTCTGAAGTGATAATGGACAGGTGATGAACAACAGTCTGAAGAACAGCTGCTCCTAGAAGCAGAAATTACTGCCTTCTCAAAACCCTGCCAGATCCTGAGCACTGACTAAAACCAAATCACAAGATATAACAGCAAAATTCAGTTATGTGGTTTTATGCTCCATATAGTATATAGCTCTACAGATCTATTTCTGTAAGTCTCTGCACTTAGCTGATAATTTGTGTGTCAGGCAACTGCTCAATTCAAGGTAATAAACTAAAGCAGTTACTTGGTCACCACTGCCTGGAGGTATTTTTCTGCATTTCTGTCCCAAATAGCAATAATAATAGGTTCCAATAACGAAGCAAAATGAGCACTCTTCCAAGTGAGTGTTGAAATAATTGTGTTCTAGTTTTCTAGCAAAGGATTATATGTGACTTTTATACATATTTATGTTATAAATACATATTTAAATCAGAAGCAAAAAGTAGAACATTGAAGATGCTTACTAGTAATATATATATAAAGATTAAAAAACCTTCAGTTTACTCCTCTTTTCTCTCTTTACAGCCTTTTGTCCTGGAACACTGTCAGTGTAGAAAAAACCCCCTCAGCTTTAGAAAGAGAACCCAAATATAGTCTAGAAATACAGACTGTGCTACTGAAATTCTGTCTCACCTTCAGACCTGTTAAACCATTTCATCTAGAGCTGAAGAAATAATAGTATACTAGTAAAAATAACCATATAAAATAACATTTAAACTCGGAAGTTGAGGTACTCAGCAATTGATGAGTTGAAGTTTGCTGTATTTCCTCATCAGCCAGAAGGCTCGTAGCACACCCAGACAACCAGACTGACTATGATAACACTGTTATTCTATTATTAATTTTTAAAACAAAAAATTCTAGATGTCTTCTTCTGTTTCAGTTCCTGTTTCATGTTTGTTATTCTTATCTCAAGATAAATCAGTGCACATAATTGAAAAATCCTTGGAAAATCCTCCTGCAAAATTTTGATTTTTTAAATATTTTTAATTTCAGTGTGGGTTTTCAAGATAGCTGATCTTTTTGCAATGCATGTATTTTTGTTTAAAGGTTTTCACGTATATTGATCAGAAGGAAATTACTCCCAAAACTTAATTATGCTTCATATTTTCCTTTTTATGAATATTCCAGCGAATTAGTTCTTTTGTAATATCTATAAAGACAGTGAAAAGAACATGACTAGAAAGGCAAATTTAAACCTAAATATTTGAACTGAAATCTTGACTATATTCACACAGGAGGCAGAAATATAGTATGACTCATCCAAACAATACCCATCATTACAGCTCATACTTAAACGTCATGCAAACCCACTCACATAAATACATCTAAAGAATTATTACCCATTCTGCTTTTTGTCTGTTTCTGCATAGTATTTGATTTTCATGAGTTTTAAGCTATCACATACCTTTCATTGTATCTCTTTTGCTTGTAGCTATACCAGAAAGTGATAAATGTTTATGTACAGAGCTGAAGAAACCTCAGTATTCCAGAGCCCTTTAAAACTTGTTCAGGAGGGTGGAAAGGGTGTTTGTAAGATCCTTTTAAACTTCTTTTATCAATTGTTTTGTGTTTTTTTAACTGAATGTCCTATTTTTGCGTAACATCAGAGTGCAGCAGTTATTACATACCTTTTACCTTACAGGATTTCTATAACACTAAACATTTCTTAACATTTGGCTTCCCTCATTTGTACCCTCTACAGCTTTCAGGTGTGCCCAGTATAACACCAAGCTGTCTTTGTCTATTAATGAGAAGGCACCCATTTATCATGCAAGCTGAGATAGTCATACACAATGTCTGATACCCCTGTAGATTAAATGAGCAGTGAGCCCAGACAAAAAAGCCAGCCTTGATTACTGAATGTGAGGCTGAGGAGAGAACAACGAATCCCCCATTCTGCAAGCACCAGTGGCAAAAAACCCCTTTGAGCTCTCAGTACTGGGAAGTTCAGTGCTATGGCACTGCAGTCTGATGACAGACATGGACAATAAAAGCACAGGACTGGGTTAACAACTGCAAATGAAATAAACATGAGTGCACGTTCAAGATGATATTTTAAAAATCAAGATTCATGACTTCTACTTTTGGCAAGACATCCTGTGATTGTTTTATTTTCCTCCTCCACCTACTCTAATTGTGCAGGGATGAATACACATACAATTAAAAATACTTTGCTATGTTCATTTAAAAAAGACAATACCCTGATAATTACACATAAGGAACAAACATATATGCTGAGTAGGTGTAGGAAATCTGAACAACTTGCTTTATTTTAGTGCTTGTATCCTACCGGCATCTTTCAGGCTTCACATTTTTATCAGTTGCAGTTCAGAAAAGACACACAGAATTCATAACTTCACATAAAATGTGGAACTTGTATCACCCCCCCAAACTGGATCAAATACACTATTTTGACTGCTGCCTGCCAATAACTAAGATGTAGGCAAGTATATATATACATTTTCAACAATGCCAAGGTATAGCCTGGCATGCAAAATCTCACAAACCCCAGCATTTTTCTTTTTGTTTCTGTCCACAGCTGAAGAAGGCTGAGCTCATCCACACAAGCATGTAACCTCCAATGAAAGTTAGTGTCTCTGTATGGACATTCAACAGAAGATTTATAGTTTTGCAAGCACTCAGTGAAGCCATCAGATAAACAGGGACATTTTACTGAATTTTTTAGAGTATTTTTCTTATAACTACAGCTGTTTGAATTATGCTCCAGTATTAACATATTATTGTTTTGTTCAAACAGAATTCCTTATTTCAGAGTATATTGTGTCCATAAAGTCCACATCTCTTTCCAGCAATCTTTCAAAGTATAACAGTGTGCAGGGGAAGGTCAAACATGTTTTTCTGGAATTGTTTCCTTGTCCAAGAAAGTTATACAGCTTATTATGTTGTTCCCATCCCTGGATAATTATGCAAAAGGTTCTGTGGTGGTTTTGCTTTGTTTTGGTTTTGGTGTGTTTTGTTTTGTTTTTCTTTCACATAATTATTGTTTTTTGTTTGAGATTAATGTGAGCACATGAAATTTATTCTGTTTGCAAAAACAATACATTCTGCATGCAGGACCACTGGCTTGTAGATAAGTATTGAATACTAGATGCAGAAAGCACTTTCTAAGTTTTCAAAGAATATAATGTACTACCACTCAGTGAATACCATAAAAAGATAGCTATCTAGGATTATTTCAAAATAGACAGATGTAGCACAGTGACATATATAACACAGTTAGCTATGTTGTTCTGATCCCCAACAGGAATGTCTTACCTTTTTGTAAGCTATGTTGGAGGTTTAGGGGACAGATTCTTCTTGGATCAGTTGAAACACTGTACGAAGAGGGTTATTTTGTATGGAGAGAAAGTGATGTGAAGGACAGGTGGAATGAGACGTGTCCTCCAGCCTTTCTATTCTCAACCCTTCTGTCTAAGCAAAGCAATATTCCTAGGCTGGAAGTCAGAGAAGCATAATTTTGGTTGTCAGGGCTTTACAGGAGTAGCAGGTTCTGCTGAAGTTCCAGACATTTTGCCAGGCTGAGGTGGATGACAGAGTCTCTGCAAGGAAAAGCCCAGCCATGTACACTCACCCAAACTGGGACTCCTCCTGGTGCTTTTGTGGGATACAAAATCTGCAAGAGCCTGGGGCGGGTTGCTAACTTCCCAGAATTGTTTTGAACCATACTGGGTCCTTCCAAAGGAAACTTCAGAAAGGAACAAATGCCTCTAAGTTCAGCCCAAAGCTCCATACCCAGTAAGCAGGCATGTAAGCAGTTTTGCTGCTACAAGGCACAGCCTCACCTTGCAATAAGCACACCTGGCAAGGAAATGGTAGATGCTTGAACTACTGCACCTGAAGAGCTGCTCTCCCTGCCTCTTGGTGCTGGAATGCCTGACAGCTGTAAGGAAGGGAAAGCTGTTGAAATGTGGTGTTGGACAACCACAGGGTCAGAATTTTGGACAAAAGCAGAGCGATAGAGAGACTCCTCTATCAGAAAACTGACATTTCCTGTTGGTCAGTGCTTTCTTCTGAAGTCCCATAAAGCATGAGTTTGCCTATCCCATCAGCCTATGGCTCAGCCAGATGTGGTGAGCAAGGGCTGAGTGATAAGAGACAGATACTGTTGTCAGCCATTTGAAACCATCTAGGGGGAAGTCAGTAACAATACTGTCATACCCCCTGGTAAACAAAGGACGTATGCATCTTTTGCATCGCGTGGTCACAGAAGAAACTTGTGTCCTTTTTGGAGCAGAAGGATCTCCTGGGCCCGTTTGTTCCACATCAGAGCCATGGCAAATAAGGAGCTGAATGAGAAGTCACTGCAGGTTTTAGGGCTACACAGGCATTTTTTCACAGCTTGATGCCATGACCCACCTACTTAAGATTTCAGCATCCAGTTTTCCTTTTAAATACACTGAAATTGCTGTTATGCTTCAATATAAGGTGCAGTCCTACACCTTCCTATTTCCTTCAGTTAAGAGACAGCTCTAGTAGGACACGTTGTTCCAAGTCTTATTGCTTTCTTTTTTATGAAACACTCCATCCCCATCATTTTCTTGTATGTATCTCTGAGCTTGACTTTCTCTCTTCCAGTATCACCTAGCCAAATTGCAAACTGCACTGCACAATGAAAAGAATTTGTACAACTTGACCCCTTGCAAGTCCTATTCCGAACACTCTGTATGTACCTGTTTGTAGGAAAAGGTTTCCTGTTCACAATACCCGTTTCCCAGACAGAGCTGATAAAAATCAATAGACTTTAAAAGGATGAACAATCAATGGTTTTAACTGTAATGCGAAGAATAATACTTAGAAAATTAAGAATACCTGCAATATTTAGAGTGAAGTCCTAGGATAATTAACGTGCAACATAGGCAAAAAAAAAATTATATACTCAAAAATTACAAGTACACATTGTCCTTCTGCAAGTGCACTACCCATACGCATCCAGTTGTCTCAACTACATGCGTACATATGAAATTAAACCTTACATTTACATGTATCCACCTCTTTTATGCATATACTCACCTGCAAAAGATCAAAAAAATTAATCTGATGAATGCATCAGTAGGCAGTGAAATTATATGCACAAATGTGTATAACACATAACACTTATTGCAGCTGTATGTATAAATTCGAACAATTTGTCTATGTATGTATGTAAAGATGAGGTAAGACATCTCTCCAGGTTTCTTCATTAACCACAGCAATTGCACTGAATGAGAAGAGGGCTACAAATTATTTTAGTTAGTGCCCGTCCCATCCTTGGAAATTCCCAGTTCTTGAGTATTAGTAAAACTGGGAGGATGCCAATTTATGTTGCTCTTGCACATGAGGGTGGCAGAGAGAGAAGAGAGGTTGAACTGAAAGGGGAACAACAACTGTTGATTACTCTGTTCTGTCTTCCAGCAATGACAAAAGTATTCTCTGCTTGATAGTCTTCCTAAGAGCAAATATATTTTTTATTATTTTTCAGAGGTTATTCCACTTCAATTTACTGAATAATTTTTCCTCATGAGAGTTTAATTTTAAAATGGTTAACACATCCTAACAGGTTAAATATAACTCAGCACACCAGTCAAAATACTTGTTTTGACTAACAAGTCTTAAAAAAAGACATAGGGGTACAGTACCTGCTAACAGACTGATAGATCTACAGCCAGCATCCTTCAGTTTACATTAGTCTGATAATTTTGGTCAGTTAAACCTGATGACACCTGTAAGTGTCAATAAATCTAACACTTCTTGCTGGTCCTTAAAGAAGAGCTACTTAGATGGTCAAGGTGACAGCAGCACGACAGAGGCTCCAATGCAGAAACTGAGAATGTGCCTGTCCTACCCTCTTCAATTTACAGACCAAGTGAAAGGGGTATGGCAATGGGATTCTTGGAGCTCTTAAAATAAAATAGAATCTTGGCCTTCTTCATCAGAGAGAAAGTACCTTTCATACTACTTAGTTCCTTCCATTTTCAAATGAATGTTCCTTTGTATCACCCAGAACAATGACTAGTTCTTTTGTAAAACAAAAGGTTTGGAGGGAAGACTTAATATGTTTCTATAAAGGTCAACATACTGACTATTTTAGCTACAAGTAACAGAATTATTCACAGACAAGATAAAACAGCAATTTTCAAGGTGTGGCAAACAGATTCTCCAAAGCACTTTGTCACACTGTACTACCAGCTACACTTAAAAGCTTTAGTATTAAGAACTGTTGCACACCATGTACCTGTTACTGTCTGCAGATTTTAAATCATGCTTTTTAAAACATCCTCCCCACCTTTCCCCCCACCCCCCAGGTTATTACCATGCAAGCAATTGTTGTGGCAACATCACAAATGATACATAATGAAGAAAAGGTCCACGCAGGTCCGTGAACCATTCAAGATCCCTTTCACAGAGATAAATACTGCACCTTACGGTGGGTTTACTGCCCCAGGGAGGAAGTTGAGCAATTACAGAAAGGGTTACGTTTAAATAGATTTGCTAAGGAATACTTCTATGTCATGAAATAAGACAAACTGTGAAGAGTAAGAGTCAGATTTAATGATAAATTATTACTGAACCCAGTTCTTACGCTTGTCTCTCGCAATTCAGTAAAACATTTGGTTTATGTAATTAATGGTATATTTAAACAAAAATATATACATTGCACAAGGATAAAACTGAAAACTGCAAAATTTTCATTTCATATAAGAAATTAAAATGATGCTTTAGTGGAAAAGTATAAATGGGAATATTTTAGTAGTCAAAATAAATATTTAATAAAAACCACACACCCATGACAAAGTATCAAAAGAACAGAACTTAGTATTTGGAAGTATACTACCTACAGTTCCTTGTGTTAAACAATGGTAAATTCAGTGGCTTAATTATTATCACACTGCATTCAGCAATTGTTGCTTGCATTAGTGTTGTAAAAATTCATGAGACTATAAATACTGTTCCAATGACAGAAATAGCAAAGCCAGTTTGCTATAAACATGGAGGAATTTACTACACCAAGGAGTCAACCCACAGCCATTGATACAAAGTCAACAAGGACTTCTGCACAGCATAGTGGTTACTGTACCAAAAGTGCATTTATCAGCATTCAATTAATTGGGGAAAAAACTGAGAAAACCACCCTTTTTTTAGTAATAATTTAAAAAAAAAAAAGAAAAAAAAAATAAAAATCAGATGATTGACAGTTGAAGAAAAAACCCACACATTTCCTTTAAAAGTAGAAGTACAGGTCTAAAGATGTTAAGAGCACCGTAAGATTCCTACCAGGTAAAACAGTACAAACCATTAGCATTGTAAGTAAAGAACAATTAAAAGCTTATTATATCATTCCACATTTATAACACAACAAAAAATTTAGTGTTATTGCATCCTCCTATAACTACAACCAGTGTCATGTTGATGACTCTTTATTAAGTTCTGGAAACAAATAATGCAAAGAAAACAATCTCTTTTTAATGCATAACATGTCTAGAAGAACTTCAGAAATACTGATGATGTGTAAACTGAAATTTAGTTAACAGTAATTATCATCAGATTTATACGGGGGAAAAAAGCAATGTCTGGCTTATCCCGTTAATTCTCCATTCACTTCTTCCACTGATTCTTTGAAAGAAGCATTACTGAATATCCCTGACTACCTATGATTTTTTGAGTGTGATTTTATCGATATTAGGATTCTGCATTTAAGATTGTTCCCTACCTTTTCTCCTTCAACACACACCCATCCCTGACATCGCATTTTAAAGTTGCAGTTTCCTCACATAAAGTATTGTAATGACTTCTGCTGCTCGCTGAGTGATATTCAGTCGACGTCATTCTTATTTTCAAAGCATTGAGACCTCTTTCCAGTTGGATCACATATTAAACAATAATTAAAAATAGTATTCTCCCCTTATTTCTTTGTGACACGATAAAGACTATTCACCATTTAATATACGTTCAATCTCTTCTAGTCTTTTCAATGCAGCTACTCTCTTTTCCTCAATGTCTTTGATTTCTTTTGTCGATTTTTTGGGAGTAACTTTGTCCTTATTGTTTTTCTCTGCTTGTTTCTTACTTTTTGAGTGTCCTTTACCATTATCGACTGTTGTTTGGGTGGTTTTCTCCTTAGTTTTGACTTCTTTCAAATTTTGAAAGGAATTTTTTTTTTCTCCTGCAGTTGCAGTCCCATCTGCTGGAAGTGATGACTGTTCTGTAGTGCTGAGTGATGCAATTTTACTTCTAACTATGTTCAAATGACGCTGAATATACTCTTCATGAGGTGCCAGTGCTAGTGTTTCAACCAAGCATTTTTCTGCTTTTATTAAATCTCGTTCTTCAAAGTAAACCACACAAAGGTTGTGCTTTCCTTGTACATTGTTGGGATCCAGTTCCAAAATTTTTTCGAAACATGTTTTTGCTCCAACAATATCCTTCTTTTGGTTCATAAGGATATCTCCTTTTAAAATCAGACCTTTGGTATGATCAGGGTAGTACTTCAGTAGGTCTTCCAGGACGGGTAAAGCCAGCAATTCTTTTGCTGTCTGAGAATAAAGCAGTGCCAAATTGAACAAAGCACTTCGGAAGTTAGGCTGTAACCTTATGGCTTTCTTCATCCACGCCTCTGCTTCTGTATCTTTTTTGTCATCCATTGCCAGCATACCCAAGTTGAAGTATCCATTTGCATCCTGTGGTTCTTCTTTCACATAATGTAGCAGTCTTTGTTTAGCTTCAGGTCTAAGCAGAGCATCACCTAAATGACAGAATACACATTTAATTCTAGCTTTATTCTGAAGGATTTTTTTAACCAGGTCTGTAAAATGTTATTTATATACAAATTAAAATCTAACATCTTTAACATAATGGTAAAAGGGAAAGGGCTTAACAAGATACTTTTTATCACTGCTGTGTAACATCAAAAGTGAATGAAATCTAGATTCTTTACAAAATAAATCTAAAGTTGACCTGCAGCCAAATTCTATTTGACCATTATTCTATTATCTGTTGAATTATATTTAGGTTTGCTACAAGAGACACAGAAGGTGCCTCTACAAGGTTTATAAGAAATTATTTTCACGTCCAGTTGAGCAAAGGAAATGCAGAGAAGACGTCAGTTCTAACACACCACCTTTTAACGTGGCAAACTTGCAGTGGAAGATCTTATTTTGTTTAAGATAGATTGAAGGAGTTTTAAGAAAGTGATCGTATAGGGTGATTTCAAATGTACCAGGCTAAAATATATGCTGACAACAAAACAAGAAAATCTACAACTCCCATATTTTAAATTGCATCAAAGTATGAAAACGAAATAGTAAAATCATCTTATCTGAGAACACCAAGATTAGCTAGACTACCTCCTAGTCTGTGCTATTTTTCTAATTATTCCAGTGAACACATTATCATAAAGAATTTCAGGCACAAATTTACTGAAGTGTGAGTGAGCAGGGAACAGATGCTAACTTCATTTTTTAACCTACTGAAACAGTGCTGCACCTTCCAGTATGAGTAACTCAATGCAAGATAGCTAATGCTGTGTCTGTTGTGCTTCCACAGACAAGAACCAAGGTATTGCTTCTGTTACATAACTTGCAGTGTGAGAAGAGATGGAAAATAATCTATTTGCATCTGTTCAAATCAATTCTGTATTATCTCTTAAGGGTAGTAAAGCATTCCAATAAAAGGAAAATGAACCTTACTAGTCACTTGCAAATACTCTTTGCAACAGTTTGAATTCACAACAGGTTCAAAGTTACCCATAAAACTACAAGCTGTACATATGAAAAAATAAACACATGAAAATGTGACTCTATTGATCCTAGTTAGCAGTATTACAGAAGAACCTATGGAAATATTCACGTTTCTGAGGGTGACATTTAAAGCCCATATAAGTCAGCTATATTTTTTAGCCAATGAAGAATGAAATCAATTAATATACATGCAAAACATAAACCATTTTTCTTACATTGTTATATAGGCACAATTTTGAAGATTGTGTAACAATTCTTTTTATGTGTAGATGTTATAATGTAAAACAGCATTTCTGTTAAAGATGATGTTCAGCTAAGATATATGTACACTGTGTACAAATTCCATATACTACCAATAGATTACAAAGCTTCTTATTTCAATGAACACTTTTTTTGTTTGATGGTGCTATGAACTTCAGCGTACGAAAAATAAAACAGTTCATTAAAAAAATTAAATGATATGGACTCTATAAATGGAAATACACAATATTTACAATATTTTTTATTTAAATATTTACATAAGGGACAATTAACATACCAGATTCCTGCATTAGTAGTGCTGAGTTGAATAATGCCAGTTTATGTGTCGGATTGAGTTCAAGGGCTCGGTTGAAATTCTTCAGAGCTTCTGTTGGATCTTTCAGTTCAATGTAAACAATTGCCAAGTTGTACCACAGGTCTGCATTGGTTCTGTCTAGTTCTAAAGCTCTAAGATAAGCTTCCTTGGCTTTCAGAGGTTTGTTCATTTTTAAAAGTAATTCTCCCCTGTTGAAGAATCAGATTTAACCTTCAGCTTTTATTCATATTAGTATGAAAGCAACTGACAGGTTTGTGGTTTTATAAGTTTTCCTTCCTATGGACAGTAAGTATGAGATAATAGCATTTTTTCTTTTTCTTTTTTTTTGTCTGTTTACTTGTTTTAAATACAAAACAATTCAGGACCTCCTTTACACACCATTTCCAAAGCTTTCAGCTCTCAAAAGTCTGTATACAGCAAATGCATACGCTGGATTAAATAAAAAAAAGTGATCAAGGGTTTGGCTCTGTAACTACACTGCAACAACTACAACTACACTGGGCATCTTTGCACCTCCAGTACAATGGGAATCAACTAATAAAATACTGATCAGAAGCCTCAATATCCACAGCTATATCACTCTAACCTATTCAGCTGACATTTACGTGTGTTTTAGTTTAATAGGACCATTAATGGTCCATTTTCTGGGCCATTCTTAATGACAAAGGCTAAAGAAAACTCCATGATTGAGACTAACCAAACTATACTAACAGATCAAAAATGAGTTTAAGATTCATAAAGAATCAAATGCAAGTGCCTTGCTACGCAGTGTTTGAATACACAGCCTGTGTGCAAACACACCATTTTGAAGCAGGAATTAAAAAGAAAAGGCTTATAATGAATATTTGATTATTGCCCCAAATCTTCATCATTTTATTTGGAAATGAATCAATTCCAGCGGCCAATTCAACTGCATGAACTGAATACTATTCAGAGCACTGTAAATACATAGATGTTTCTTCAAGTCTATGTATCACCAAAATTAGAAGATACCTGCTGATGTAAGCCTGCTTGAAATCTGGCCTCATGCTAATTGCTTGTCGATATAATTGATCAGCTTCTTCCAGGCGAGATTCATTTGCTCGAATTAAGTTTGCAAGATTGATATAAACATTCAGATGGTTAGGTGCAACTCTTGCTGCATACTTTTTACCTGGAATAATCTGTCAAAAAAAATGTAAATAACAAACAGAGCCCAGTAAAAACATGGAAAACCACCCGTATAGGTCTACTCTTCACCCCACTACATTTGTTTTAGGGTATCACTGGACATTAGTGTCAAAGCTCTTAAAGATGAGAAATACCAATTCTTCTGTCCCCCAAAATCACCCAGAATATAGCCATACTATGTTTTCTTCTTTAATTCTATGTAGAGATAAAGACTCTTATACTTAAGATACCAGCTAATTAAGCTCTGCTGCTAAATAATTGGGCTCATGCAGTCAACCAGACCTTGCAAAATTTCCACCAAAGAATATTTACTAACACCTAAATTGAACTTCTGACATTTTTATTCCTTTTTTTTTCAACCCTTCAACCTCAGATAAATGTGAAGAATATTTTACCAGTCACTGATACAGCAGATGAAAAGTAGTTGTAAAAGATGACAATGCTATGACACTGCAATTGCTGTACTGTTTATCTGTCTAGTATCCTCATACTGTTTCACTATAAAAATTTCTTATGTCTAACTTCTACTCCAGGGGCTGCGCTAACTTCAAGTGTTCTCCAAAATATTCCTCTCTGGAGTATTTCCTATATTCTAGGACTATAACTTGAATGGTAAAGGTAACAAAGCACATGTTTTTATAAGTATGTTCAGGCAAAGATTTTTCTTTCTTCTGTTGCTACTGAAGCTACTTTCACTCATCTCCAATGCTGTATTTAAGCCTTTCCTTGAGGGCTCAGAAACAAAATCATCACCAACGATGTAACTGAAAATAAATCCACTGCGACTAGAAAATGTAACTTTACATTTTTAATTGCTGCTTTCTTTTATATCCTCAGTTTAAAAAGAACCCCACACATTTCACAGCAGTATAAAAAGAAGTTTCAATTTAGCATTTTTTAATAGCCGCGAGTGTATACAAGCTACTCCTCTCATAGATTTTTAAGAAAATTAAGTACAACAAAGTCTACAGCAAGACAGAGCTTCATGATAAACATAAAAACTGTATCATGAATATAGGTCTGAGAGAATCCCCCCTGTGGTGGCAGATAAAAGAAAGTCACTAATTACCTGTGGCATCAATGATTTAGCAATTAGATATGATTCTTCAGCTTCTTTAGTTTTGTTTAAGTTTTTGTAAGTTCTGCCTACATTCATGTGGGCACCAATATCATCTTAATAAAGAAAAGAATGAAATTTAAAATATTTCAATGCACCAAGTATCATTAAAAAATAAGTACCTATGCCTTCAAAATAGCTTTAAGTACAGGTACTGCATAAAAACCAACAATAAAAAAAGCCATTCTTTATTATTCTTAATTATGAAGCTAACAGTTGAACCATGAATGAAAGATGGATTAGGAAGTTAACTTGGGAAATGGTAAAAAACTTTAAGGTCATACTTCCACAAGTCTATAATCACTTGCTATAGTAGAAGCACATAAATTGAAGATAAGAGTTATTCACTAGGCTTGTAAAAGATAAAAACAATAAATGAAGAGGTTGTCCAGCACTATCTAAAACTTCTTCTGAAACACTGTAAAATAAAATACACAAACATTTTGATAATATCAAGATTGTTTAATTTTTTAATACATCTCCTCACTTTTAAATAAGAAAATTAAATGATGTTTCATATGACATTACAGTTCATGGTAATTCAGAAAGAATGTCATCCAGACAATAGTATTAAATGGAAGGTCTTTGCATCTTTTTATAGATAGAAACTTTTCTGGGAGACTTTTACCAAAAAATACGGATTAATCAATGTACTGTATAATACTGTTTGATGTTCAGTTGGAGAAAAATTGGTCATTGAAAAGATTTTTTAGTAAGCTAAGCATACCAAAATAGTAGGAGTACAGAGACACCATAGTCAAAGCTTTTACCTGGTTGCACTTGAGTGGCTTGTATGAAGAACTGCAGAGCTCTTTCAAAATTCTTTTCATTTTCTAATGCATGACCCACATTGTTCCACAGTTTTGCATTGTTTTTATTTACCTAAAACCAGAAAAGATACCAATGCATAAGATATTAACCTGAAATTACATAACTGTTTTTCTTTTAACTATTGTCTTAAAAGACTTAAAAATGCATAATAAATAAGAGATTTTATCTGTCAGATATATGTAAAGAATAAAAGACTGCATACAGAATGATTACATTTAACCCGTTGCTCAACATCCATCTTTTTTACTTATTTGTCCCTAGAAATACCAAACATTTTAAAATTAATTACAATTGTCCTTCAAACTTTTTGTAGATCTTTGTGCTGAAACATACTGTTCTTTCATCCTGATAAGAGAATAGATTTAAGCTTTAACATGAGAAAAAATGATCATTTATTTCTTTCACATGAATTCTTGTTTGCATTGTACTGCTTCTAAAACATTCCCAAGAGCAACTACTTAAATGTTAATACTGTGAATTTAGAAATAGAAGTGGCAAAAGAAGTGTAATTTCTCTCCATTTTTATCATGCTTTGCTGCAGAACAGCAACACAGACTTCACATTATCCCTTTCAAACAGAATACAGTACCTTTAAAGCTGACATAAACAATGTGTACTCTGACTCCCAATCCCAGTTTCTGTGAAGTGTTTTTAAGGCATGAGTGAGCAGCACCGCAGCCAAACAAACCCAAGAAACTTTTCTTAGCATGCTATTGAATAAAAAGAAGATTTGTTATAAGTACACAAACAACTCTAATGTATACTAGAATAAGTACCTCATACGTTAGGAGGCAAATAAACTGAGGAACATATTTGTGAATAGTACACTCTATTGCCTCATCATAAAATGGCTCAGTCCAAAATTTGAAAGCAAATAATGTCTGATTTCAAGTTAAGTAGAGAGTCATCTTAACTGAATTTATTATCTGGACCCATAACACTGTAGCTGTGAAATCTTGGATTCAGCTTGGGTTTCAATACTGCAGCAGCTTCTGGAGCCCTCAGCATAGGAAAGACACGGACAGATCTGTCGGAGCAGGTCCAGAAAAAGACCACAACAACAATCAGAGGACTGGAGCAGCTCTCCTATGAAGAAAGGCTGAGGGCTGGAGGTTATTCTGCCTGGAGAAGATAAGGGTCTGAAGAAGCCTTATTGCAGCCTTTCAGTACTTAAAAAGGGGCTTATAAGAAAGATGGGCATAAACTTTTTAGCAGGGCCTGTTGCCAGGTCAAGGGGTTATGAATGGATTTAAACTGAAAAATGGTAGATTTAGACTAGATATAGGGCACAATAAATAAGAGATTTTATCTGTCATATATATGTAAAGAATAAAAGACTGCATACAGAATGATTACATTTAACCCGTTGCTCAACATCCATCTTTTTTACTTATTTGTCCCTAGAAATACCAAACATTTTAAAATTAATTACAATTGTCATGGGATGCAGTACAAACTAACTTCTCATGCCATATGCACATTGATCAAATTATATGCTTCAAACCCTAACCCTAACCCTAATGTTTTGCAGTGGGGGTGGCAAACTACTGGGTTTAGGTTGCCTGAAGAGGTGGTAGATACCCAGTCCCTGCAAACATTCAAGGTCAGGTTGCATGGGGCTTTGAGCAACCTGGTCTAGTTGAAGATGTTCCTGGTCATTGCAGGAGTGGGGGAAGAGATGCCCTTTAAAGGCCCCTTCCAACCCTAACCATTCTATGAGAAAGCTTTATCTTTCCACTGATTCCTAAAGCAAGGAACATTCTTGCTCTTTTAAGACTTCTTAGAGTGCTGATTCCCAAATATTTCTGTAGTAGAAATGACACTGTTGCCTATCTTTTCTCCCCAAACATCCTATTCCAATTCCATGCTTTCTTTCACATTGCTTCTATTTTTCCTGCCTCATAATTGGATTTGAGATAGTATTTTTCTCATTCTCAGAGGTATCACAAATTTCTCATTAGCCAGTGCTGTCAGCTTTGGTACAACCAATTAGCATAAGTTATACTGCCATGCATCACCTCTAACGATGGAGAATATAGCTGCCTTTCCATCTGTTTGAACTATCCAGGCCAAAGGGAGTTTGGTGTAGATCAGTGAAGAAGAGAGAAAAATAAGACAAAAAGTATTTGTATTTCTAGAGTAGAATTTCCTAAGGAGAAACTGTTATCCAAAAAATCCTTTAGTTTAATAAATACTAAATTGATCTGATTTCTGTTCCCAGCATGCAATACATATATGCATACCTGTATTTGTGTATACACATTTATATATTTGAAATAATTGTTTATAATACTCTCAGAATAATCCACTGGTCTCCTAAGAGCTTCCTAGCTGCCATTTGTTTACGTTACTTCCAAACAGTTTCTTGGTCATTTCTCTGTGGTCATTAAGAACTTAGAACAGAGTAAGAACTATAACATAATAAATTCATACTGGCAAAAACTCTACTAGGAAAGCTTGCAGTCATAAATATTGTTTTCTTTTATGAAGTTAAGAGAGTTAAGTTAAACCAGTTGTAAGTAACACTACCTTTTGTTTGATAGTTTCTTCCATCCATGTGCTACTAAAATGCAGAATCCCATGCTAGGAACATACAGTACTCTTTCAGCTACTACAAATCCAACAGGAAAAAAGAGATTTGATGCAGGAATGAATGGTAGCACTATTAAGCAGAGTGCCTAGAAAAGAAATGCAAATTAATTACCAATCCAGATTAGGTAGTAACAGACTGTACCTAAAGAAAAAAATATGAAGCAATTATATAAAAATCCCAGAAAGACATTGTAGATCTTTAGGAATTTTTTTTTTTTTAAACATCAAAATCTGTATTACACTGAGACCACTCTGGACATGTTAAGTTTTAATCTACAAAAGATACTATTCCCTACTTAAGCATCTCCAAGTCTGTTTGCATTACTATACAACAGAGAAGAAGAGCAACTGTATGACAGAACACTAGGATCAAAATCAAAAGACTGTTTTAATAGGAGTTCCACATACAAAAATATTCCCTGAGAATATAAGTCTGAGTACCT
The DNA here is from genome assembly GCA_038090715.1 of Florisuga fusca. NCBI lineage: Eukaryota > Metazoa > Chordata > Aves > Apodiformes > Trochilidae > Florisuga > Florisuga fusca. The sequence goes on along the minus strand of JAAWXA010000004.1, from coordinate 225,703 downwards.
TGGATGCTATCTTTTATAAAAAATAAAAATTTATACCAGCTAACATGATTCATGAAGCAGTTACTTTTACTATACAATGAAGTCCAGTCTTAGTTTCTGTAAAAATGTGAAGAACCAATATAAAAACACTACTGCCACTGAATAAACGTGTTTAGCTAAGTGCACTAAGGGCATCCTTAAATATCTAAAAAGACAAGGGACTTAAGAACTGCATAATTGCAGTTCTTAGGTTGGCAACCCATGTATCAACAAAAGGTGTGTTTATTAAAAGACAGAAAAATACATCTGCTGCAAAAGAAGTGGACATGACTTTAAAGTCCTGAGTGACTGACTGGTAAATAACAGATTTATAATTCCTGGTACCAGAAAATACTTATTTAAGTTATTTCAAAATATCTGGCCTCCAAGACAAAGCCCTATAAAACCAAAACCCTTATAGAAATGTTTCTTTGAACAGAGGAAGACAGGAATTTTCTATAAATTTTCAATACAACTGGGTGTAACCTTCTGATTAATTTAAGCATAACTTTAACAGTCTTTTCCATGCTAAAATAGTTAACAAATCCAGTTTGAAAGTGAGTCTAGGATTTCATATATAACAATGCAACACTGGTTTAAAACTCAAATTAAGGTCTTAGCTCACATTACATGGGTGCAAGAATATGTACATGAATCATTAACATCACTTAGTTGATCCACAGCAATTAATTACACAAAAATAAATAGTAAGTGAGCCTTGAAGAACTCACAAGCATACACAAAGAATATGTTTATTACTTTTGAGATAAAATTTAATCTAATGCCATCTCACATTCCTTTTCTCCTTCACATTTTTATAGTAAGTACTCCTTAAATGAGTACCTATTAATCTATAAGAGTAAAAGCCTCAACACACAATGCAAATATAGACATTTGCAACCCACTTTGAAATGCAGGTTTCATCACAACATCCCCATGCCAGTCATCTGTATAAGTTCATTAGTTAAAGCAAATGCTTTCACTTCCCCCTTTTGGAGGTGGATTATGGGAAGTTCTGTATTTCGTTCTGTTTTGAGCAGCCAAACACAATCTGAGTACAAAAGCAGTTTGAACAAAAGCATGTTCAAAGTGTGCTTTGGCAAACAATGTGCTGCAAATACTTTTTCTGTAATGTGAATAAACTGCTTTTAGCTTTTAAATTGTATGTAAGGCTTGTACATAGGCTTAAACTTATTTTGCAGAATCTTCTCATAAACCAGTCTGAAGATGACAACTCTCTAGATTTTATAAAATTATTTGTTTAAATTACTGCTCAAAAGTGCAGTTTGTTTTGTTTCAGTTTTCATATAGTAAGGACACGGGTCCACAGCCACATGAGGTCAATATATGTATAAATGAAAGCCAATTCTTTCTAATATGAGTGGGAAGGATTCAGCAGCTGGTTAGCAAGTGTTTGGTTTTCACTGAGTGCTTATGATCTAAGATATCTAATGAAAAGGTTTTTGCATGTTCTGCTGCGTGCAATTCCTCTGATGACAAACTGTAATGTTTGCTGAATCTCTCTTTTAATCTTCTTGCCTCTCCTTCAAATACAACTTCTTGGGCAATAGACTTTATGCTCTAGTGCAGATAAAACCACATCCTCCTCTGTTAATTTTTGTTTCTTTTTATTGTAGTCTTTCAGCAGATGCAGAGGCCTTGTTCCTGGTCAAGACAACTGAAAAAGGAAAAACAAATCATTAAAGTAGGTAAGAGGAAGAAAATATAGACAAAACTCTGAACTTTGACCATAGCTATGAAAAGTGAGCTGCTAAGTAAATACTCAAAAGTTCACAAGGAAACATTCCAAATCCTGGGAGTAGGGAAATAAATATTAAATTTAGAAGTGTTGCTTACTCCAAGAAGCTTAAAGATACCTGTCAGTTCCTAACATATGCATGGTAACAAGCCACAAAAATCTGTGTCCGAGTAGTGCTGTTTATCAGAAGGGAAGTAAAGCAGTCTTGTCTGGGACAAATAGCAAGTATCCAAAGATACACAAAAGTTTTTATTAAATTTTGCCAGCCAACAAAGGAATGTCTGTACCCAAGAAAATCCATGAACAAACAAGGGCCACGATCACAGCTTGACTCTGAAAACTACTGAAAAGCCACCAATGTAATTCTAGATCAGCACTGTTCTTAGTCCTCAACATTTTTAATATTTATAGTGTAGCCTATTTATAAAGGTCACCCAGCCTGACAGTCAAGATAGCTGACTGTTCACAGGGCTGAAGTAAACAGAAAATGTAAGGGAATTCAGCTGCTCACACAATGTCTCGAGGGCATGTCTTTTATTAATGTAGGAATGATTGATTACTTCAAGCAGCATTATTACATCAACCTGCTAAAGCGCGTGTTCCGATTTATATATAATCTCATTCTTTTGTTAGTTTAGTATTGTCAGTTTGTTAAAAATCTAGCAATTTATCAGTATTGTCCTCTTCTAGTTTGGAAAGACAATTTTAGAACCTATTGCATCAATTAAAATAAGACACAATGAAACACAATGTACACTCACCAGAGCAATTTTTTCCAGAGATGACTGGTATTAAACAGATGAAAACTGGCTGAAAATCAGTCGTTCAACTTTTGCATCTCCCAGTAGTTGAGTTCATCCTGTAAGACACTACTTGAGAAGAACTGTGGAATGTCCACTGGTGCTTGAGGAAGTGGGAGGTGGAATCGCTTCCTTCTTCTGCCTTGTTCCTCAGACAGTACAGCACCAAATCCAGATCCACATCAGTAAACACAGAAAGGCATGTTGGGACATACTTGCAAACTGCCCTTGTCTTTTGCATTTTGGATCCCCTTCTTCTGTATTTTCTTCACAAGGTCCAAATAAACACCTTTATTCTGCAGCAGGTCTGAAGTAGTTTTCTGATCTCATGAACAGACGTAACTTGAGACTTTTTCCCTTCAGCATAACACCTCAGAGTCCCACTGAGGTAGTGGAAGAGTTGAAAAGTGCTAGAGAACTGTAGTGGCAGAAGCTCTTTACAAAACCCTTTGTTACTACCTTAGACTAACACTAGTGAAACACTAAACACTGCAGGCAAACATCATGATACCACCACTGTACTAATACCATGTGGCATCCATATGGGCACAGCACACAAACTACTACCCTGGCAGGTATGAATTTTATTTTGACCAGCACAAATGCAGGCTTTTATTGGTAGAACTAAGTGTGGCCTAGTAATTCAACATCATTGTCTGGACCTTTCTGTGTAAATTGGCATTCACTTTCCTGACTTTAAAGATGTTAGTATATTATTTGTCTAGCAAGTCAAACTGAGTAGTCATAAGAAAGAGTCAGTCTCTTCCCTCCACTGGCAGACTATCTGGTCTACATCAAGAGATTATTGCCTTATTGGAAGGCAGAAACAGGCTTTGGCCTATAGTGCTGTTGCATGTTACAGTACATAACAACTCTTAATATAAAATATTGCACCCTCAATCCAAGAGATTATCTCCCAAGTATTTGGATATTATGTGTGAAAACAACCCAACATGATACTGAAGGTTGTATATACAAACACAGGTACAGATTAAAGGAAAACTATATTTTTTTGTACTGTGTTAACTGACATGGAGGTTCACAGACTGAATTGAATTATCTCGGAAGACCCTTCCTACAAAACACAACTGGAATAAAAACCACAGATATAAAATTTCCACCCTGATGCTGACAACTCCATTAAACCTTTCCTGTTAATCCTTTTCAGTTTTAAGGCAACATAATACTGAAAAAGAGGAAATGGATCTTACAGGTTGTCAAAATTAGTTCTTCCTCAGAATATGGTAAAGACTACAGAAGCATGTCTTTGTTAAAAGAGCAAAAACAAAGGAGGAACATTTAAGTTTCTCAATGCCAAAATATATTGTCTTCCTTTATATCGATGAGAAAAAAAAATCTAGCCACTTCCTAAATATGTAGCATGACCACCAACATTTGAATAAGGTAGACAATTTGCAGGGTGGAAATGCATTCCAATCCTTAAAACACACTTAAGTTCTACTGAAAACCCCCTTCTGCTGAGTTTTGAGTACCTGTGAAAGGACATAAATACATAACAAGGGGCATGCCTATTCTCATCTCTTGTGTATTTCTCTCCATCTCATTCCTGACAGCCACATACTTAATTGCAATTTAACTGTTTTGTTGACACAATTTTCCTATTATGTGTTCATTCTAGACCAAAAGGAGATGCTTGCATTTCGGGGTCAGACCAAGTTAGATATGTGACCAAACCACCTGCACTCTTAAAAGAAAAGACAAAAGCAATGATCAGTCATACCATTAATACAGTCTTGGAGGAATCCCCAGGATATCGGAGGCTGAAGACAATCAAAGATCCCAAAAAGCAAAAGAATGTAAGGGTTGCAATGTTTCTAACATCTAACAAAGACTCCACAAGAGGAATAGTTCCCATTGTCCAGTCACAGCATAATTCTGAGGGGTTGAGAAGCAGCCAAGCATTTACAGGGAGGAGGTAGTTGAAAGTCAGCTGCCTTGCTGGAGATGGACTAACAGCAGCTGGGTTATCAAACCTAAAGCAAAAGAAAGGAGAAAAAGAGGTTTTTAATGAAAGAACATATGGTCTTGATTCACTTTGTGCTCAGAAATAAACAAACTTTAGATTCATAGCCAGAACCATCAATTACAGACATGTACAGTATCATAATCTTCCCCCATTTGTCATGTTTGTACCTTGGGAAATAGGCATTGTGATTCAGCTCAATGCAGAACAGCTCCTCCAAATTTAAGAAACCAGTCTGGGACATAACCAAAATAAGTTTGAAAAAATAGAACGCTTGACATATAAAGTTGGGTTCAACAGTCCTTTTTTATGTTTTTAATAGTTTGTCTCATTTTCCAGGGAAATCTTCAGGGAAAATATTAGATTATATTTCTACACACTTTTCAGATAAACTACAGTTTTTCGGTTTCTAACATTATTCATATACACTTATCTTCAAGCACTGTGTCTGAAGTCAACTATGCTTTCTTCATAGTACATAACTAAAACCAAAAAAAATATTTTGAGTGTATAAGAGGAAAAATTTAAAGAGGGTTTGGAGTACTCAGCCAAGGTTCAAACACATAACCAATACCAATACTTCAGCAATAAAACATTTAATTTCTGAATTACTAAGACAAACTAACAACAATAACTTTTTTTAAAATACCCGCACAGATACCTCAATATTTTGGATATTCTTGCCAAAAGGTATTGACATATACCAGTTATCAATTTATTAAAAAAAATTAATTTTGTACAGTAATTATTTACCAGTATTAAAATAAATTAATAAACACTTAAACCGATGTATTTTTTGTGACTTCTTTCAGACCCCATTAAGCCACACCGTATTTATCACTTTACAATTACCTTGTGAACACTGGAAGTTGAGACTGGATAACCTGGACTCTGATAACTACAAGCAGCAGTGTACTGAACATTAGGACTATGAGCTTCAACAGTGTTTGGAGCATAGAGAAAGGAATACTACCCTTCCCTCGAAGAATCTGTACAGCTGTGTCCAACAACACTGGCAAGGTGTACTGCAAAGAAGAAGTACTTATAATGAGACACTGTACTCATCAATACATTGGATAAATACAAGCCACCTAAGTTTTTTTTTTTCTTGTTTTTTTCCAAATGACTGCTCCCACAATTAAGTCAGCCTTAGAGCTTTCATGACAACCCCCAAAAAGTAGTCCATCATTCTAATCAAAATAACTCTATTTAAGTATTCTTGCTAACACTTAGACAGCTGAAATTGTATGCCTATAATCCTGTATTTTCTACTGACAGAATAAAAAAAATGTATCATCTTCAGATGAACAATAAATCAAGTATGACCATGAAATAAAATAAATTCCGTTGAGAAATAATTTTTAGAATTATCAGCCCCTCTGAAAACTTGTCCCATAAACACAATTCTTTAGGAACAGTATTCTATTAACTTCTATTTCATTTCTGTTCAATTTCTATTTCATGCCTCTACTGTAATAAGCCATCTTGCCCTGTCTCATGAACATTATCATCTTGCATGGTACCCCAATTACATAGCCTATTTTTTTTCCCTATGTAGATCTTACACTATGTCTTAGTGTCTTGGGCTGGGGATGATTTATTGCTTCTAATCTAAGGGCTGTCTGAACTACAGATATTGATATGGTTTTGACAACATATCAGACTCTTTGTTAATGCTACACATGTGCCCATAGAAGGAGCCTTGGTTTGGATTTTCTAATTTTATATTTTCCGGTCAGTTGATTAACACAAAATTGCTAAGCTCACAAAACTGAGGCTCACATCAAAAGGTGAGGTCACATCCTCATGATTTCCTTAGAAATCCAATTTCAAAATTATATGCTTATTCACTAGCTTGCAGAAGCAACAGCTGCACACACTCACATTTCTGTAAGCACAAAAAATTATGATTTTGATATTTTGGCCGTGAATGTGTAACCCAAAGACAGAAAATCTTTTAGCTCTTACTGGTAGAGTTTTTGCAAAATACTCCTTCAAGTAATGAAGGAACAGCAAACTAGAAAATGTTCTTAAAATTTACAACCATGCATATTTAAATTGCGTATTGCTTGGCTATTAAAAAGCGAATAATTATTTTGGTGCAGGGACATCTTGCTTACCTAGACAAAAAAAGTTACTATTAACTGAAAGACTTATCAACGCTTAAGGTGAAACCTGTCAAGTTAGATATCAAATTTAAAGGTATTCTTAAAGCAACAAATTCTGTAAGAGTATTACTGATTCAAATAAGACTACTCCAAAAATGTCTGGTTACTCATTAGAATGTGGATGAAATGCATTTGTATATAATGTTAACTATTTTTACTACAGGAATTAAAAATAAGTATTTCCCATCTTTATACACCTTAGACTTTAAGCAAGGTAGTTACATACTAGTCTTTGTAAACCACAGTCAACTCAAAGTTTATGTTTCCACTAAGACATATAAATCTTTATTTTTACTTGGTATCATCTCTCTATGGCATGTAAAGCAGAGCTAAGAAGTCACTGGACTCCCCTCACCATGAACGTTAAACATTAGTTGAGCCAAAAAGAATCTGAAAAATGTAACAGAACCATAGAGTTAGCCTGATCTGACAAAAATCAGTGGTGAAATAATGACACTTCAAAGTGCTTAATGACTCATTACAGAATTCCTGAGAAGAAATCCAATTTATTTTCAACAGCTTACCCCTTGAGCAATAAATACTTCATACACACAACATATCCCCACCACTGTTATTCCTTGTTCTTTACACAGCGTTGCAACAGCTACTAGAAACACAGTCACTGCAATTGGAGTCCACACTGCAAATAAAGAATACATTATTGAAAATGTTCCATTTTACAACAAAACCAAATATCAATACAGTAAATTAACATTAAAAGTGAAGTCTCTTCACGTTTGAACATGGTATGCTCTCTAAATTTACTCAGTATGCCATTTGTTACTAAGGTGAAAATTACCAGCTTTACCCTACAGGAAGTAGTACACATATAGCAGTTTTAAAACTGCCTACCTTAAGTTGAAAGATCTAAATGAAAGGCAAAGATTAACCTATAATAGGAAAACAGAAAAATCCAAATCTTTCCTGGTTCATCAGAACACTTTTTCAAATGGGCTGTTTTATAGGGACTTTGGAAAAGAGGCAAGCTTCCCTGCATGTCTACTGAAATCTAGCAGCTTATTTGTGACCATCTGAGCCATCTCAGCATATTTCCAAGTACTTTCACTAAGAGAAGTCAGTGCAAGAGTCCCCTACTCTAGGTGCTACAAAGCAACTGAAAAAGTACTTAAGTCTTGAAGTAAAAAAGAAGGCTATTTGTCACTGAAAGTACTATTACTGGAGTTAACTTGTAGCTGACAGGGTTTTGTGTTTTATTTGGTAAATAACCAATAGACCTATACTACCATTTTAAGAGCTCTACTATCAGTGATACAGAAATAAGGGATGTATATATCTGTCAATCACTTACCTATGGTATTATCTGGCCCTTTAGATTTTGTGTACGATAAAAAAGCAGCTAAAAAAAAGATAGATGATAAAAGCTCTGCTCTGCCCACAACTCCAGTTACCTGAAAACAGAAAAAACAAGATTATTCTTCTAGTGACTATTCCAGTAGCAGAGCAGCGCATGATTGGTATACTATGAGGATGTGCATAAACAAGATCTGTAAACCAGGAAAAAAAAAAAGCAAAAACAGCAAAAAAAAGCAAAAAAAAAAAGCTAAGAAGAGTAAGTTTGCTTTCAGTTCAGTCAGTACTAAATTTGTATTCAGTAGGTGGCTGGTGGCCACCTGTGGCTGATGTCTCTCTCACCCCTCACTATCACCACTGACAAGACAACTGAGAACACCATATAGCACTTAAGGAAGAATTAGGTTGTAATAAGAACTGTTTTCTTTCTTGTGCTTGGAAGGAACTGATTTTCATCAATAAGAACTTTAAGTAAAGCCCAGTAAGAATTGTTCTACACATACATTCTGAAGACAGTGGTATAGAGCAACTATAATTGGTTTTTTCTTTTTTTTTCATGCCTTTTTTGACTGACAGAACAGGTCTGAATCTGAAAGCAGTATCTCCTTGACTGGTGCTATGGCAGCTCTTAGCTGAGCACTCAAGAGTTACAAATCAATTGATGGCAACCTCTATGCAATGAAGTTAAAGAATGACTCAGGCTTTACAACAGGTCTGGTAATTTTCTGAATTATAATTTGGTAACAAATATTACAATTACAGGTAGTGTCCCCTTTGGTAATGGGACAGAGAGGAATAGATTTTATGAAAATTTGAGGTGCAGGAGAAGTTTATTTCAGAATCCAGACTAACTTGCTTTTCAACAAACATTTTCAAGAAACACTGAAGTACAAACAAGAACAAGAGATGGAAGACAGATCACTTATTTTAACAGCTACTTCAGTAGCTACTGTGCTGATCACATTTGCCATTTAGGATTGCCTTTCTTCCTCATTTCTCTTCTTCACAGCCTCTGACTACATCCAAATTTTTCCAAGTAAGCTGGCTGTAAAGTGTCATGCTACCTCAAGATGGATGGTCATATTTAGCTAGGAAAACCTCAAAGGTCACTATTGAAGTATGACGTTGCTGAGAACTGACTTTCAGACATCAAGACCCAGCCAGAAGTTTTTGTTGCTAAGTACATTCTTGGTCAAGCATGATTGATCCAGAAGAGCATAAAAAGAGAGAGTACCTCAATAACCAAGGTCACAGTGTAAAGAAAAGTATTCAAATCTGAATTCGGAATCACTCTGATGTATTCTACTCCACTTGAATAGCAAACCTTCACCAAACAACTCACTGAATCATGAACAGACAAAGCGTGTTTCACAACTGACAGGACATCAGATTTTGTGTTAACATTCAGGATAGTACACAGGTGTTTGCTCTCAAAATGTCTTATGCTGTTTCAAAGATCCTGGTCTGGATCTCAAAACTGTCCAGCAATAAGACAGAAGTTAAAGAGAACCATGTCTGTAGATTACATGAAAGAGATCATTAGTAAAGCAAGCATGCCAGTATGCCTCCACAGTCCCCTGCCAACAAAAAAGAGCTTCTATTTTTCGATACAAAGCTGATGTATGAGAGAAAATTCCAGCATTCACAAGGTTAGTTAGTGGCTGTGAAGGTGGTGAATATTCCTCTGGCCAGAACAGTAGCAAAATAGCTAAAAAGACTGTTCTGGAATTCTACAGACAAGGACAAACTATAATGCTGTTACTCAATCTACTTCCTCAAAATTTCTTCCTCAGAAAATGATATTATCACCTCAAGAACCCAGCTTCTCTCTGAAGTCAAGCAGAAAATTATTTTCTATTTATCCTGCTTTGTTAACTTTTCCAGGAAAAAATCAATTTATTGTAAGATAGGCAAAGGTTTGCAATCCTTGTGTTTTGCATCTGCTGTTTGAAACTCTTGTGCAAGACTAGTAAGTAGGAGACTAATCTTAAGGAATTCAAATCAGATACATTTCAATTATAAAAGACACAAAAGGTACCATCAAATATTAATGTAACAACTGGGAGTGAGACTTGTTTGGAGTTTTCACTAATGTCTGATTTACTGAATAAATTCACTGAGTTATAATTCACTGAATAAATTAGCCAGCACCGAAGTGCCCAGTTCTACAATACAGCTCTTTATTACCTCCTTTTTCTCATGTATGGGAACTTCCAGTTATTTCACTTTTTATAAACAAGCACAAACCTCAGCTGCCGACTCTAGGAATCCTTTTTTGGTTGCGTGAGAGACAGAATTCTCAATGCAAACACTTGGGGGGACACTATCCACTATTTTTTAAAAGCATAAAGCTTAAACCAAAAACAATGGGACCAGAAGGAAGAAAACCTCTTAAATAACTCTTCACTGAGTGCCTAAGAACAGCAGGGAAATTAATTACAATTGCACTTCGCCTCATTACGCAAGTGTTTTAGCACAGCACCAAGTTCTACCATATAGTCTTAAAGTGCCCTCATGTGGCCAATATCGGGGATTACACAATTATTACCAAACAGCTTCGGAACTGCCCCTCAGGGCTTTGCAATACGCTGACCCAGTAAGCTCTCATGGCACAACGGCTTCTAGGGTTGATTTATGATACTTTTTGCTAACTTTTTTGCATAGTACTACAAGTAATTGTGTTACTGTGACCGCATATGGACTCTGTCAGTTCAAGCATGACAAAGAATTGTAATATTTTGAATGAAAGAGAGAATTACAGAGGATGATCTAAGACATTAATGCAAGTCACTAGCAACTCGCTAACACTCCTGTAAAGATCCCATCACATTTACTGCAAAGAGTCTAAGCAAAACTTTGACATTTAAAGCGTATTTTTTTCAAAGAAACAGAAAACCGAAATAAATTATTTTTTAACCCTATATTTTACCCAATATTTCATAAGCACAAAAGCAAGCTAAAATTGTGTTTTAGTGGCACGTTTAAAAATTCCTAAGTTAACTACTTCTAGCAAGGACATATTAGTAGCTTAAATAGCGGCCAATTATAAACCACATGAACTTCAGTCCTATAAAGATTTGCTCAAAATACACAGATGCAGATTACTGAATTGCTACTGATAGGGATGTGTGTCTTTAGAGAAAAAGAGTGAGAGATTCAAACTCTTTACTCAAACAAATCTGGACCCCAAAATCCCAACATCAGGTAAGAACAAACTCCTCCCATATTCTTTGGTATTACAGGACATTCCCCTCCCCCTCAGAAAAAAAAAAAAATTACAAAAAATAAAATAAGAAACCACCTCCAATAAAGAAAAAGGGGTAAATGCTTTCTGAAAATAAGCTAATACTGCAAGAAAGAGACTGAGAATGGACTCTGTAACACATGTGAACTGGAATCTAGGAAAGCCAGCCCAAGTGGTGCAGAAATAACAGCAGAGAATTTCACAGATCTGCTTCTGTCAGTGTTGCTGGGAACAAATCTAATGAATGCCAACCACAAGACTCCCTTTACTCCATCACTGCAAGACAGGCTGTATACATGCTTTTCATAGCAGTGAAAAACTCCTTCAGAATCAAAGGCAAGATAAATATAAGAGACAAGAAATGTATTTCCTCTTTCTTGTATTGGGAATATTAAAAAATGGAAGGTTCAAAGAGAAGAGCCCTGCCTAAGCTGGGTGTAGCACAGGAAGAACAATCCTTAAAAAAGTCCTGCTGGGATAGATATACTGACATAAAACACACTGGACAGAACAGACTTGCTGATTAGCTAGAGGGGCGTGCTCAGCCTTTCTGGAAATGAATTAAGTGGTATTAATAGCATTTGCAAAATATGATACTGGATGAATTCTCACAGAACACAAATACCAATGTAACTAAAGTAAGCATCATCATAGAAGTGATGACAACTGATTCCCAACGAAGACACAAGTTATTAAATACCTAAATTAATGTTTCTTTAATTATTTTTCAATAGGTGCATGAAAAACCAAATAATTCCAAGCATTTCTATTTGTCATCTCCACTACTCACTGCAAAGGGCAGAGTAAGTACAAGTAACATCACACTCCTTTTGGAGTTACAATACATAAACACACAAAACCACAGGAAATTTGAGATTAATTAATACAGTTTCAAAATATAAGCATATCATAGCCATACCTACCGCCTCAGTATGTATTGGGTGCACTGCAAAGAGCAAGGATGCAATCACACTGCTCCTGTTGTCCAGAAAAAGCTTACAGACCTTGAGGAAAACTACACAAACCACGGCATGAAAGACCAGATTTAGGAAGTGGTAAGAAACTGCATTTAGCTCACTGAACAAGTAGTTTAAGCGAAACGTAAGAACTGTAAGGGGACGGTAAGATTTATGACTCCTCTCCTAAAAAACAAAAATAAATTAATCCGTGAGTCACCACCAACTTATAAATGTACTTTTACTCCAAAATATCTTTCTAAACATCTATGCAAACATGCTTCCTCCATCTATTCTCAGGCATCTACATTTAAGATGAAGACCTGAAAATAAGTAATACTAAATAAAAGTTAAAAAAAGCGAAAAAACAACTAGTGAAGGGAATTAAAGAAGTTAATTCTGACTGTTTTTCATACTTCCACATAGTTTTAATGTACTATTCAAATATTTTGATTACTCTGCCATTTCATGTTTTAAACAGTATTTTACAAAATAAAAATTCAATGTACTTGATTATGTATTATATACACTATTTTCAATACATCTACCATTCAGTATGGAGTAACTACCATGCTGCCAGTTACTCCACCCACAAACCCTTTTAAAAAATACACTGAAGACCACTTCCAGTTCCAAAATGTGTGTCAACCACAGCCTGTTGATTTTTTGCTGAATATGTCCGCAATAAAAAGGAATATAAAAAAACCTTCAGAGCAAGAGACAGAGAACCAAACTGCACATACATACAGACAAAAATACAAGATAGGAAAAAATATTTTAAAAGCCACAAACGATCAAATTAATCTGACTTCAGTCAGTTAAATTTAAACTCAGTTTTGAAGTTGGTTTTAAATGCAAAAATAACACCGAATGAGATGGCTTTCTCAGGCTGTACATGGTTAGAGGGTTTTTTTGAGTAAAAACATGTTGAAACATGCCACTTGAAATTTTACTTGGAGTTTAGGAACCCACTTACTCTAAATGACTACAAGACTGCACCTGGAAAAGTCTGGAAGGTTTCTTTACAGGGTTATTTAAAAATTGTCTAGCACTATTTGTACAGCCAGCGACTAGTATCTCACAGGGAACTAACTCTGTGTGTTATGGACAAAAGAAAGCACTTTAGTGCAGAAAGCCTTGATTGATCTAATGACTGTGAGAGAATTTCTATTCCTTTGATCAGCAACACCATCGTGTTAGCTTTCTAAACTATATGAAAATCCTTTAGCCATTACCATTTGACTATACTTATCAGTAACTTTAATGACAATGCAGCTTTTCAGATAAAAATCTAGCCACTCTACATCAGCTACAAGCCCAAAAGGAAATTCACATATTTACTTGAATTAATTTAGTGGATGCAATATCCATTCTCTAACTCCTAGCTCTGTTGCTTCAGAGTGTTATCTTCCCATCCAGATTGCAATTAGAAAAATATACCCTTGCATGACCATGTCCAGACTTTGCAGGAAAAGAGAAAATGGTCAAAGCTGTTTCAATATTGGAATCAGCACACAGCATCTTGAAGAGTGATACATGACTTCCTTTTCTTAAAAGTTCTCTTAGTGATCAAAAGGAAAGAATATACCAAGTCTGTTCTTGACCTTATAGTGCAAAACACTAACACTGAATTCTATCAGAAACAAACTACTCTGTTAAAACCACTTTAGGGTAGAGTGAAAACCCTTCAAGATTATTTTCCATTTCCTGAATGCCTCAAAGCGTATTGCAGTTTACCTCAGACATTGGAGTGCCCCAGAAGTCATTCTGAAACAGATTTTTTAATGGAGTAGAAGGGTGGAGATCTTTATTGTCCAAAATTGCTGAAACATCGTCAAAAACAAAGCCACAAAACAGACTATTCCAGTAGCAGGCTGTCACCACACCAACAATTAGTGCTGCTTCCTTCAGGCTTAGCTCAGCCATTTTCTCTAAGAGTTTTCATGGACAAAAGCTGAAATATATGGAGAGAAGCTTGAGCAGTTTACTGATTAAAAGTTAAACTTTATTTATCAAGTCAAATTTAGACATACAGTATTTTAGAAGTTAATGACACTACATATCTAAAAATCAGACAGAAAGCTTTCCTCAAGTTTAATCTACTTTACATAATTTAGTGCTTAAAAAAATACTTTATTATTTTAAAAGTTTTGCCCCTAAAAAGCCCTCACACATGCTCAATACACTGCTACATTTCATGTTGTACCAAAAGAAGTAAGATGGAAGATAACTTGTGATGTAGTTTTTAGGAGACACCTATGCAGTTCAAGTGTATGGTGCAAACTGGAAAACTACGAAAATTAAGTTATCTAGAACACTGAGTAAATTAAAATATTGACACTCACAGAATGTTTATCAGAAGGGTTAACAGTGTGCTAATTATTCACGTTTTTCAGGTTTAAAGGTGTTTCTCAAAATGTTTCAATCCCAATAAAAAATCCTGCTCTGAAGAACAAACAGGAAACTTGAACAGCTTTGTAAGCATTTTCAAAAACACCTAAAAAAAGTCATTAGTAATAATAAAAAATTAAACCTACCATTGAAGCTCACACTTTGTTCCTTTGCCTCCTTCCTAGAAGTTCATGAAAAGGCCATTTCTTTCTCAGCTCTACCAATTGTCACTCAATGTTTATCAGAGTCCTGTTTGAATAAAGCAAGCATGCAAAAAAGACACTACAAAAGAACTATATCTTATTTTCTCTCACCTTGCATAAACAAGAAATTATTAAATTTAATAATTATGCTCTTGAAGTTATTAAACAGCAATTTTATGACTATTTAAAAAATGAGTACCCTGATCAAAGATGAGATTATTATGTACTGGGTAGTTAGAAAACACTGTCCTGCCCTGAAAGGATAAGAAGGCAACTGCAGGTGAAATGCATTCTTTTTGACCACTGGTTGACATAAGCATGGATTACTGCCAATTGCTGGGATCTTAGATACTCTTAGCTTTGAGAAAAAGCAGATGGTTAAACAAAAATATATAGCACTCCCCCCAAAACTAGAGAGGTGTAACATCAGTAAGGATGTTACAATTGGACTTTTGTTTATCAGCATTCTTGGTTAGCTGGAAACGACAGTCTGCTTTATTGTCCTAAGCCCTATGATGCTGGTGATCTTTTGTTTGGTTTCTTGTTTTCATTTCAGTTACCTTCAGGTTTAAGTATACTATCCTCTAAAAACAGGCTACAGATACATACAGATAGATAATCTCAGTTTGGTCTTCAGCACGGGCCTCAGAGCACAAGAACAATCTACTGTAACTAGTGATAAAGAAGCAGTGGTACAGGAAGGAATACATGTGCAACAAAATGCAGGTGCACTTAAAACTAAAAATCAGGACAAAGACAATTTTAAAGGAATCAAAATAACCAGTTCAGTTGTACTCACATAATGGCAGTGAAGTTTTTTTTTTTCTTTTGTAGTATTTGGAGCACTGGCTATTGGTGTTCAGTCATGAAAGAGCCTTTTTTCAAAGCTGCCACTGTCTCTGTAATATAAAAAAGGGGAAAAAAACATTAACATTAAAGGGTGCTGCTACGTATTTTTGCCAGGCTTGATCAGAATACTTTAAAACACTAAGCCAAGATATTTATGGTCTTCTTGGCAGCCAGAGAAACCACATTAAAACAAAAAACAAACAACAAAGCATATTGCAGGAATACACACGACAGCCCACTTTTGAAATTCAACTCAAAAGTTTTTCAGATTCCCTCCTCAAAGAATGTGGAGAAGAAACTGCTGTTTCTCACCCTGCTAGAAACTGACTTTGGAACACCTTGTTTGCAAAAGCATCTGAACAGTGCACTTCCTACCTCTTGAAGTTCACTAGTTCTACTGGAAAGTAGACACCTGAGAAGTACCTACAATGAACAAGTGATGATTTTCCAATGTACAAGCCTACATTTCCCAAATACCGTGTTCCAAAAATTCATGGGACAAAATAAAACTGCCATAAAGAACCAATGATAAGGTTTAAATAAACTAATCCTTTAAGAAAAAAAACTCCAGGTGAGTACATTCTTGGTGACTTGAGACTTCTTTATTAACTTCTATTTACTGTATTGGTTGAAGGAGAAAGCTCAAGCAGACACTGCATTTAGTACCAAGGAGTAACTCCAAGACAATTATTTTACAATTCTACTTCAGAAACACCTACTGGTACAAAAAGAGGGAGGGAAAAAAAGATAAATTCCTAAATATAGGCTCATATGGAAAGGAAAAGGCCTAACCCTCTTTAATTTCTACCTTCTCAACACATTTTGTAGGATTTTACTTTTCCCTACATAGAATACACATCAAGATAGCTACTTTACTTATCCCTTAATCCCAGGAATGAGGCTTTTGCAGGCCTTTCTTTTATCTCTGAATTTTTAGTACTTCTTCCAACCAGAACTCTTAATTTTACACCACTAGTGGCCATGCTGCTCCCTGACAGAGCTACATTTATCTACAGCCAACTATAGAGAAAACATCATTTTCATTTGAATGAAAGGGAACTCTTAAAGAAATTAAGATCTTCGCTGCATCCAGTCAGGTTTAAGTGACTAGCCCAACATCAGACAAGCCTGTATTGATAACTCCAGAAAAAAAATCTTTATTATCATAATTTTTAATTTGCAATTCTACATCTCCTCTACCTGCATATTTCAATCACAGATATGACTGCAAATACACGCAAATACTTGGCTATAGCTTGATCTTTCAAGACAAGTATTTGAGCCACAGATGCTCCAGGCAATTCTAAGCAGTTTACTAAATTTCCTATAAGGAATTAATATATGCAACAAAATGCTTAGTTCTGGTTCTAGCAGCAAGTCACACAGCACACTGTTTGAATTGTGCCAAGCTTGGTAAGCTCAAATGCATCACAGCATATAGTACCACTAGGTCTTAGCAACAGATGGGCATAATGGAAATCTCAAAGAACACCCATTTTCCAGCAATATGCTTCCAGGGAGAGCACGAGAGAAAAATGGGAAATACAAGGCCATATACAATCTGTAGAGAGCACAGAACTGTAGCACTGAAACTTTACTACTTCTGACTTGCATTCTTGCATTCTACGGTCTTATTTTCCTGAAGTATACTTTAAAGATATATAAGGTAGGATAATTACATTTTCCATCTGGTCTGACAAGTCAGATTTTAAGGAAGGTTTGCCATCAGAACTGCTTCCTATCTTCTGTTACAGATGGGTCTACCATCATACTCCAAGCTTCAATGATCATAAATTTATTAAGAATGTATGATTAAAACAGAGGGAGGCTTATAAAAGCTAATCTGTACTTCACACGCCATCCAAAAAAACATCTGTCTGTCACTAAACTTAGAGGAAAATAGCAATTGCTATTTGGCAGCCAACGCACTTTTCCCACTGACTAATCTGTTACCAGTTTGATGTTGGAAATTAAGAATCCTTAGGAATATGCAAAACTGAGAACCTCACAGATGAAGAGGCTGCTGAAGCCTTGGTCTGACTGGGCTCCTCAAGTACATCATGCTGAGTGGATATATTCCCTCTCTCGCCCAACAGACACGCTGAACTTATTCTGTCAACCAAAGTACAGACTTGTGAGTGCTCGCACTTCACCACTCCCAGAGGTGGGTGTAATACCTGTAAAACATGCCAACAACTTGTTAATACAGGCCTCCTGTGACCAAGAACCGTATCACTGACTGTTCCACCACATGTAAACAGATTGATTGTCCCTGAGGTTATTTTCTTCACCTCAGCTACCCACTGCTACTTTCACAGCTTGTAAGACTGACCATCAGATACCTTGGGCCTGATTTTACTGTCTGTTCAGTAATGGACTGAAGAAGTCCACTGCCATGGTCTACAGAAGAGCCACAGAGCTCCCATTTGACTGGATTTTAATCAGACAGACATACTTTATTACCAAGATTCCTGTTGGTATCTGAACATATCATGAGGAATATACAGCTGAAAACACTAAGCAGCAAGATAAGCCTTGTGAGACTGAAACCACACAGCTGCAAGATTTGATTGTGGAAAAGAGAATGCCCTAGGTGAGCAAAACACCTGACTGTTAATCTACTTTTCTCAAGCAGTTTGGTACAGAAAGCTGCATTTTGCACTCTACTGTTTTCATGCACGTACAGACATTAAGAGGGAAGGACAGAGAAGAACCAGAGGTCTCATGCAGGTCTGGCCTGTAAAGCACGTAGTTTTCTTCTTCCAAGTTGCTGAGAACTCTACCAGCTCATCCAGGCTTCTCCTTCAAGAATTACAGACAGGAACTAGACAGAACAAAAAAAAGCCAAACAAACAACACAAACAAACCCTAAACCCTTTCAGAAAAGCAGGAAAACAAAGTATTTCTCTACAGTTACTACAAGTGACACCACAGATAGTTTAGCACTGCATACTACAAAATAGTAGTCTGCACAAAAAAATTCAACACAAATAAAAAAACCATAATTATGCTCTAAGGGTATCCTCAGCTGGGAGACTTGGGAGCATGGAACTGCCATTTTCTTCCCATATGAATTTAGAAAAAATTAGGAAGCATGTATTTAGAAAGGAATACAGCTGCAATGAACAAATATGCAACAGCTTCTTAGCTCTCCGTAATTATCTATAACCTAATAAATGTGCTATCTAGAAATCGCATCATCACATCAACACAGACTTGCAGGAAGAAAAGTATTTGTCTTGATTAGATACATCTTGCTACGAATAGTTAGAAATTTAAATATCCATTTAAAGTATTTCTTCTTTGAGTTAATGGCCCTTGACTCTTTTATACCCTGAAGGAAATTAATCACATTTTCTGTTCTGATGAAGTCTACTTCAAAGAAAATGTTCTGAGCAAGTCTTTTCGTTTTCTAGAAAAAAATAAAACAAAACAGAACAACAAAAAAAGGTGGCAGTAAGAGAGAATTTGAAAACCGTGGCACTTCTGTTTGGGAAAAAGCTCGTACAGCCCACCTAATCCTGCTCAGGATTTCCACAGAAGCTGACAGGAAGAAAAGGCACCATTAAAATCCATCTCAAACAGATGCCACAATCGCAAAGTTCTAACCTGTTCCAATGACTGCATGAAAGCTCTCGCTACTCCTGAAAAACTCAGCAGTCATGCCATGTTACTGATAATTGCTGCTTTTGATACAGTTTGTATTTTCAAAGTCAGCTCAAGTTGTCAGAAAACTTAGCACTTTCAACTACAACCAAAGTGCAGCTGTTCTTTGGAGATGACAATCTAAAGCATCAATGATGCAACAGTCTGTAACTCCAGAGAGTCACATTGATAAAGAGCACTTTGCGTGTGCAATGCGAGGCACAATTATGTATTTTATATTTAATTAGGCTGCTGGAAAGAAAAAACAGGCAATCTGTGTATGGTGTAAGCATTTTCTTTAAGAGCCTTGGAAACAAAACTAACGAGTGTTTATGAACACAGCTAATCATAAAATGTGTGCTTTCATCTCTCCTGTTTGGAGTTCTAAAACCACTGAAGACATACAGACAAAAGAGCTACCAAAAAATAGTCATGCATCTCATTTACTCCAGAGAGATGTACCTTGATAACCACTGAGGTCCTGAACTGTTTAAATATAAATTTAAGTTCACACAGAAATCCATTAAATAATCAAAGGTAGAAGAAAACAAATAGCTGTTAGAACTACTTCTATGTTTATTTTTTAAACAAGTCAGAAACAAGTTAATCTAAGAGCTGGTGGTTCAATTAATAATATCAATGAGGGATCTGACAAGGGCATTTAGTGATAGGAGGAGGGAGAATGGCTTCAAACTGCAAGAACGCAGATTTAGGTTAGACATGAGGAAAAAAGTCTTCACTGTGAGGCTGGTGAGACACTGGAAGAGGCTGCCCAGAGAAGCTGTAGGTACCCCATCTCTGAAGTGTTCAAGACCAGGTTGAATGGGGCTCTGAACAACCTCGTCTAGTGGGAGGTGTCCCTGCCCATGTCCCGGGGGTCAGAAATAGATTATCTTTAAGATCTCTCCCAACCAAAACCATTGTATGATTCCAGCGCAGATAAATACAACGGGTTACCAAACCCAGTAGTATAATCACTTAAAAACAGTAGTTGAATTCACCTTCTGAGGCTCTGCTAATGTCCTTTTTCATCTTGCCTACTTCCCACCCTGTCTGTATTTTTGGCTAACTTGAATATTCTTTCTGTGGATTTGGTGTGAGTGTTTAATGACAAAGAAATCATAATTTTGTTTGTTGTCCTTTTATAACACAACCTTTCAATTTATCTTCTCTTAAAAATGTCACTCCAGGGTACAACTCGAGCATGAAAAAAAACTTACATGCACAGCTGATATTTAAATGATAGGGCCCAATTCTTCTATAGGAGAAGGCAAATAGAATTTGGGAAAACGTGGAAGAATACAAAACATGCCTGCATTCCCCTTTCATCTTGCTATAATCGTGGAGAAGAACGAATACGACACGAAAAATTTTATTGTGGCCACCTTCCCCTGCAAATATTACAGTACCAAGGGGAGTGGGATTAATCTGAAGTACTCTTCACTACCAGCAAGACAACAGTCTCCAACCTTCTCTTCATACAGTTCTAAAAGATCAACCAGATGAGGAATAGCAGCTCTGATACGGAGTCAGAACATACTTTGTAGGCCAGATTTCCCATGAGGGATAGCATGAAGAGCTTTCTGGAAATAAAGCAGCTGAAATGAAACTCAGGACATTTTAGGGTACCCTGGTATAAAGAAGGATCAAAACATAAAACAATATAAAAATGGCTTAGATGAAGACACTAGTTCAGGTGGTGGTTTTACTTCAATTCCTTTAATGCAACTGGTGCAAATCAGTTGAAAAGTATTTTACACCTTAGAATGATTTAAGAGAATCTCACGCTCCAAAGTCAAACCTTTAGTGAGTATTTTTGGTTTTGGTGTTTGGTTGGTTTTGTTTGTTTGGTTGGTTGGTTTTGTTCGTTTTTTTTTTTTGTTTTTTTTTTGTTATGGTTGGTTATTTTCCCCTATATTCAAAAAATTACAAAACAATACCTTTTATATTAAGAATAACTACATAAAACATGATTTGTGTCCTCACAGGACACTGACGCAAAAATAGTGTCTCTAAAATAATACTGAGCTACACTTTCAGTATTCCAGAAATACAACAGTGGAAAATGCATGTTTGTAAATGCCAAATAATTAACTAACAAAAGCTACATGGGTGGCATAGGCTGAAAAGAGAGCCTTTTTAGACTATGCTATGCATGTCCTTGTTTTATGCTTGGTCTGTATAAGACTTCTTGCAGCATTTTATTAACATTTCATTAGGTCTTTATATTGCAGTTTTTGTCTCTGAAACCACATACTACTACCAAAACTATGGTTTAACATGGCTAACTCTTTTATTAGGATAGGTCAAGCTGTGTAGTATGGAGTGAAACAGTTCTTCGGCTCCAGAACCACAAGCATGTACTCCTCATATACTAAGTTGGTCACACAATTAGATGTGACACAGAACAAAAGAAAAAATAATTCACTTACTGTAAGACAGTCTGCATTCTAAGCCTTTTCTCATTTTATGTGGCGTTAACACTTCAATTCTTTTCACTCTTTTTTCACTTTTGGAACTTTTTGTGCCCACATCAAAAACCTTTTTATTTCTGCATCAATCTTCTTTACTAGCTGCACTACACGATTATAACCTAGATGTGGTTTCACTACCATTATATCCAATGGTGCATTTTCTGTTGATTCTGCAGCAAAACAACACTTAAAAAATGATGAAGCACGTTAAATAAAAAACATTGAATAACTATACTGGCCTTAACAGATTGTTAACCTGGTAAAGAAAAAAGTTCTCATTCAGAAACATCCTAAAATCAATGGATTATTTGATTTTATGTATCTCAGTAGGATCCATTTCCTGAAAACTCATCTTATAGCAAAGCAGCATGATTCTCTGGATCACCAGCTCCACCTGTGAAACTCTCTCCTGATAAGAAGTCCTTGTTGCACACTTAATAATTTATAACTTTATTTTTAGTAACATTAAAAACAATCCTGTCTCTTTCCCTTCCTTAAGTATACAGTTGGCTTTTCTAAGCCAGTAAAGAACTGTAATTAAACAACCTCTGGCTGAGGGATAAAAATCTTTACTTCCAATCATGATTTAAGAGTTATGCCATGACTGGAACAAGTTACATAACTATAAGGAGTGCCAAGAATCTTGAGTCTTGTGAGCCTTCATTAAATATCAACACTAATCAAGAGACAGCAAAAGAAAAAAATGAGTAACCCAGAAAAAGGCAAGAGTCCAGAGATGACAAGATCACTTTTCACTTCCCATTAACAAAGAAAAAACAAATCATCATCACCTCTCCACAACTGCTGAATAAATACAAAATATATTCACAGGCCTCAAATTTTTTCCGAGTTTCCTTTTTTAATTTCAAAAGATGTGTTCACACCTATTTCGTTAAAACACTGGATCCCAAACATTCCGAGCCACCAGATCATTACCAAAGCTCAGACTTCCCCGCTAGCCAGCACGACTTGATGGATCCGAGCAGAGATTACAGACATGAGGTGATCTTTTCCGCTGATGCTCTGCAAGATGTTTTCTGGGCCCCGGCTATGCCTTAGTTACACATGAACCACACGAATATCTGAGGAAACGCTGCAGCCCCCTAGCCAGCCGGGCATGCGGGAAAGAGCGTGTGTCCCGCAGCCCAGGGACGAGGCAGGAATCGGGCCAGGCTGGGCTACCGCCAGGAAGCCTGAGGAAGGGAACGAGGCTGAGACGGGGCGCATGGTCAGGGACCGATCCCGCACCGCAGCCCGGCGCTCAGCAGGCGCGCAGCGCTCCCGGGTGAGGCCCGACAGGCACGGCAAAGACAGAGAGAACCGCCCGCCGCCCCGGGAAACAACCGCGGGCAGCAGTTTAGCCAAACCCAACCTTCGCACCCGCCATCTCTCGTCTTTAAGAGAAACCCCCAACACGCCGCAGCCCGCCCTACCTGAACCCACGGAGGATGCGGCCTCCCCGCTACCGCCGCCACCACCACCCACCGCTCGCTCC